>JACEVL010000767.1:0-260000 GCA_020284085.1 Aporrectodea caliginosa
TTTTTCCCCGCCTATAAAAATTTTTAAAATTTATAATTTTAAAATATATTATTTTTATAATTTTTTAAAATTTATTTTTATTTTTAATTATTTATTAATTTAATTAATTTATTATTTTTTTTTTTTAAATTTTTAAAAATAATTTATTTTTAAAAATTTTATTAATACCCTTTTTTATAAGGTTCTAATTTCTTGCACCCATACCTCTTATTGTTCAAACCTTTAAAAAAGGACCTTAAACCTTTTGGGGAACCCAATTTAAAAACTTGGCCCTTTGTTAAATTTTCCTTAACTTTTTTCACTGAAACCAATCATTGTGCACCACCCTTAAACTTCCCTCCAAGACAAAATAATCGGGTTTTCCGCAACCCGTTCCTCCCCCCCAAAATTTATTGCCCTGCCCTTACCCGATTGCTCCACAAACCCACTGTTTTCCGAACCCCCTTTTTTATAACTGCTTTTTAAAAAACCAATCTCCTCAACCAAAACCTGTTTTTTCCATCTCAGACGCATTCGGCAAGTCAAGAAAAGTCTTAACGAAAAATGTGTTCGTACCCTAGTACAGGCCCTTGTCATTTCTAGAATTGACTACTGCAATTCAGTCCTATGTGGTCTTCCTGCATCTACCCTTCAACCTCTTACAGCTGTTCTTCATTACGCTGCTAAGCTTATCAAGAACCAAAATCCTCGGGATCATGTCACACCGACCCTCCGTGAACTACACTGGCTTCCCATACAAGCTCGCATCAATTTCAAAATCTGTCTTCTAATGTACAGAATCTACACAAGCTGTTCTCCTGCATACCTTTCTTCACTTGTTACACCCTGTTCCTCTCTCCAATCCAGACGAGGGCTACGTTCATCGTCTCAAGGTGATTTTGTTGTGACACGATCACTCAAAAAACTTGGTAACAGGGCATTTGCGCTAACCGGCCCGGCTGAATGGAACAAACTCCCTGTCTTTATCCGCAGATCCTCAACTTTATCGATTTTCAAAACTAACCTTAAAGGGTAGTCTCCATAAATATCTTCCCGATGCATATTAAAAATTTCGGTAATCTTTCGATTTGGGCTTTGGCGTTCCAAATTATTCGCCATTGTATCGAGACAACAGCGGAGCATACACTCGTATTCTAAGTTAGTCCTCCTCACCTGCTACCATCGTCAATCCCTGGTAGTTAAATTCGTGTTGCATTAATCTCACAAAACATGGGAGTATTTAGAGCGTGGGTTTACGGTTTAACCCCCTCCTTCCCTTTCGAAATAAATGCATAGCTATTACTAAAAGCTAGAAATAGAGAGAAATGCGACAATTTCCAATGGAACTCTCCGAAAACTTAAAACCCTTCCGACATTTTTTTCTGCCTACGCCCGTGTCACAAAATGTGTCCAGATTCACGACAATTCACCGCGTTTTGGGAAATTTGCGGCATTCACGGCAAATACCAAAAATCACGGAATTCACCGCTTTCATGACTTCCTGAGTTTCTACAATAAGGATTGTATTAGGAAGATACTGGCTTGTGAATATTGGAATATCATCAATATCTTTGAAGCTTTCATTTTCTCCATCATGTGGTCTAATTTCGCATCAGCCATGCCCGTAGATGGTAGCCTACTAACCTTAAGGGGCTCCAACGAAGCTGCAAGATTTTAACCCGTTTCAATTCAGGTAATTACTATAGCATGTAGCACAGCAACGAATTAAGCAGAAGTACTTATAGTGTAAATTCATGCTCAATTTGTGGTGGCAATTGTCTTTGCATATTGATACTGTGTCGTAAGTGATCAACCTGGCGGAATCCTGATTCTGTCTCCAATATGTCTTTTATTTTAATAATAATAATAATAATAATAATAATAATAATAATAATAATAATAATAATAATAATAATAATAATAATAATAAAATAATAATAATAATAATAATAGTAATAATAATAATAATAATAATAAAATAATAATGCAGCGCCTAATAACAAATGCACTGCGCTGTACATGTACAATAATTGTGCATCTTATGACGATTAAACAATTCACAACAACAGAAATTACAGAAGACATAAATGAACAAATTTTACGACTATGGTGCTTTTATTTTCCTAGGTAACCGACACGAATAAATAAATGCATTGGTAAAATATATGTAGCCTGCAGTTTTTGATTTCAACTGAATGCTTAGTGAGCTAAATACTGAAAAAGGCAAACAACTGACGAGGCTGGACAATAATTTATGTCCACAGAAATTTACAAGAGGTTCAGTGTTTTCAAGTCTAGACTTTGTGCAATACAAAAAATTCATAATAATTAAGTATGTCACAAAGCATTTCTTCCAAGAATTCATTAGGATATGCCATCGGAAATGCAACACAAGAAAAGATAGAAAGTTCCCAACTATGTCAGAAATCATTTGTGATGGATAGTCTTAGGCCTACTAAGTTAAACAAGAAAAGCTATGCCAAGATAAAGACACACGAATGCGAGTTTTGCAAAGAAATATTTACGCACATCTGTGACCTACAGAAGCACATGAGAATCCATACTGAAGAAAAAGCATACCTTTGCTTAGTATGTAAGAAAACATTCGCATACTCTTCGAGTCTGCAAGCACACACTAGAACCCATACTGGAGAGAAACCGTTTCAGTGCGAAGTATGTAAACAAACATTCGCTCGTTCTTACAGTCTAAAGAAACATGTTAGAATTCATACCGGAGAGAAATCTTATCAATGCCAAATATGTAAAAAGCGTTTTTCCCTATCTTCAGATCTAACACGTCATACAAGAATCCATACTGGAGAGATGCCTTACCAATGCCAAAGTTGTCAAAAACGTTTTTCCAGATCTTCAAGTCTAAAACTTCATGCAAGAATTCATACCGGAGAGAAATCCTTACATTTGCCAAATATGTCAGAAACGTTTTTCTCAGATCTTCATATCTAAAAATTCATGGAAGAACTCATACCGGAGAGAAATCTTACAAATGCCGAGTATGTCAAAAGCGTTTTTCTCAGCCTTCATATCTAAAGATTCATGCAAGAATCCACACTGGAGAGATGCCTTACCAATGCCAAGAATGTAAAAAACGTTTTTCCAAATCTTCAAATCTAACACGTCATGCAAGAATTCATACCGGAGTGAAACCGTACAAATGTCAGTTATGTGAGTTTAAATCTACGTATGAAGGATGTCTAAAGGTTCATATGAGAACACATACTGGAGAGAAGCCATACCTTTGCCGGGAATGTCAGAAAACATTTACAAACAATTCAGGTCTTAAAAGTCATGAAAGAACCCACTCTGAAGATAAACCATTTCTGTGTATTGTTTGTAAAAAAATATTTTCCTCATCTTCGAGTTTACAAAGACATGTTAGAATCCATACTGGAGAGAGACCATACCAATGTCAGATATGTAAACAAAGTTATTCCCGATCTTCTCCTCTGCGAGACCATGTTCGAATCCATACTGGAGAAAAACCATACCAGTGCCAGACATGTCAAAAACGGTTTATTCCAATCTTCTGATCTCAAAAGACATGCAAGAATTCATACTGGAGAGAAACCACACCATTGCCAATTATGTGAGTTTAAAACTAATAATAAAAGTGATCTGAATGTGCACATGAGAACACATACTGGAGAGAAACCATACCTTTGCCAGATATGTCAGAAAACGTTCTCATGTGCATCAGGTTTAAGGCGTCATGAAAAAATCCACTCTGTGTCTGGCTGAAGTCTGTAAAATCAGTTTCCAAAGTTCACAGTCTGCAAAATTATGTTGGAAACTATACTTCAGAAAAGCCATACAAATTCCAGTTATACCAGAGAACATTCTGACGCGATTTTTCAGGTACGTCAGGAAATATGTTTATGCACTTCGTTAGAAATACATGGAGAGAAAACATCAGGTTTGTAAAATACATTTCGCGATCTTCGAGTCTACGAAGAAAACCAGAAATTACCTGAAATATTTGACGTTGTTGACGTTCACCGACAAAAGTTGGTGAATAAGGAAGAAAATGGAAGTGTTGTTGAGCCTTCAATCTGTGATGATATGCACGAACGAATTCATGCATATCTGTATTCAAAGTCAGAGTAGGAGATATAGTAGAACTGAGTATTCCTGTTGGACTGGACATATTCAAGGATCCAGCTTTTGTTTTGCGTTTTTCGTTACACTTTTAGTTCAATTTAGGTAGGCCTATTATTCTTATGTCTAGTTATAAGCGCATTAAACCTATTGAGCTGTTTTTCTTATTGCACTGCTTGTATATCCTAGAGCATGGACTTAACTTTGTTCGTGTTTTCAATCAATTCATGTTTTAGGGCCCCGTACTTTTCAGGGGCTGTTACTGTTCCGTAAATGCAAACAAAGTAATTGCAACGATAATTTAAAAAGGTCATCAGAAATTTTCAAAGTAATAAATTTTTGCATGGCTTTCCGGTTAGGGCCCCCGGATGTCTTAACCCGGCCCTTGGCTTAGGGCCCCCGAAAGTTTTAATCCGGCCAATGTGTATATCTACCGTAACTTTGTTTCACACATAATCAATTCAAGTTTTACATCGTCATAATCATTCTCTCGCTGTTATAGTTCCGTAACTGCAATGAGAAAGTAATTGCAACGATAATTTCACACAATCAATGCTGATGGTACGATGCTGAAATGTCTGAGCAAATAAAGTTTCTTCGATCTTTGTCATTGTTAACCAGTAACGACTGTTAGTAATAAGCATCTATGAACAGCTGATGACGGAATATTCTAATAATAGTAATAATGATAATAATTTTAAAAAATAATTAAAATAATTGTTTGCCCGTCCTAAGACGGCAAATGTACTCGAGTTTTAACAATAATGCTGCCATGTACCGAATCGATGAATTAACCATATTTTCATTTTAAGTTACATTAAACTAATTACAAAACGGCAATTCATTTCTTCATAACGCTTCTTTCAAATTGTCAGTTTCAGTTAAATGTTGCCTAACTAATTACAAAACGACAATAAATTCGAATCATATAAATTACCAAAGAATTACATCAATGAAAATTTCATAAAATGACGAACAAAAGACAGCTTAAATGGCGTTCGAAAGCCGGTAAAATCAATTCCAACCTTGCGATTCGTAACTCGAGCGAGTTCTAGCGGTGTCTGATAAAATTTATCAGACACCGCAGCTACGGGGGACTTGAGCCTGTGTGGTGCGTTACCCGAATATTACTACCAACAGATATTTCTCCTCGTTTGTATTATTAATAAAGCTAACACAAACTCATTAACATACCAAATAAACCAAATGACTGTTTATTCGACATTTAGTCTTGGGTCTCCATCGGAGTTGTTACTGTTGCTGCTGCTGCTCCTACTACTGATGCTGCTGTTGTTACTGCTGTTGTTACTGCTGCTGTTGTTACTGCTGCTGCTGCTGCTGCTACTACTTCCACTAATATCTTTTTAAAGTTCATTTTGGCGCCTCTTCTGACAACTCGTAGGCTACTCTTAGGCAAATGGCTATAATGCCATTGCTTATCTTCAAGATATCACCAAAATAATTATATGACTTAACATTAATAAGTTCGAGACTTGGTTCTCGTCCTACGTTCTGGTAAATATTCCATATCTTTTAAAAATTGCAACACAATGTATGACAAGCTGTCGAAGTCATGCTGCGTTTTAAATATTCGCCAAATTATTTCAATATAAAATCGCTACGGTAGTTTAGTGCGTTGTAAAAACTGATTTCCAATTGCAATACTGCATCAAGAGTGAATCTGACACCTCTTATTATACTATATAAACTCCTTGTTTACGCAATGAGCACAAAGAATGATGACGTCATCGTTTTCAGCACCTACGCTACTTGGTAACTTGGTAAGGTTTGAAATCTACTGTTTAAAAATTAATTAAAATTTGTAATCGTCGATAATCAATCAGTTTTCACAATTTTCAATTGCTTTTCCTTTTCAGTGGAACGTTCCTTTATAATAATTATCAGTGTAAAGTCTCACAACTAGCGTTTGCATATCCGTCGTTCGTTTAGTTTGTCAATAGAGCGGCTTATCTCCCTGAATATCTGTTCGGCTTTCCATATAAAAAAAATTTCAAAGCATTTTACATTCTTTATAATTTTATATTGCTTTCAAGGGCGTTATTCTGTCGTACACATTGGTGGTGACAAATCTCCTCCCTTCCCTCTGCTATTCCCTTCTCCCTCTTCTTTATGATAATGCTTTATTCGACAACAGATTACAAAGTACATGTTTACATTCTGTTTGACAACTGTTAATCTGTGCATAGACGAAACTTAGACCACCACAATAGAACTAGCAGTCCCTTTAGAATCATTGGCATGCAACGAAACTTACTTCAAGGCAACTAAGGATAGGCAAAAGTGGTGGTAATTGTCACCGCCACTTTCAAAAGCGATGATGACAGAACTCTGACGTTACAATAGAATGTTACGCCTATGATGTCTATAAATGGCTTTGAATCTGGAATGTATTTTGAATTTTTCGTTTCATTTGGTTTTCTACCTCAAATTGTGACATATCTCGTGGTTCTTCAGTTCCATACATTTAGATTTCGTAAGCAATAGTCTACCGCGGCAGTAGACCTAAACTAAAGCTTATTCTTCCTGCTTTGACTGCAAGATTCAAGACGGTTGACATCTGTTCTTGAAACAAATGGGTCATCATTGCCACATTGGATCTGTATATTGGATCTGTATATTGGATCTGTATATTGGATCTGTATATTGGATCTGTAGATTGTGTTCGTGTTTGCGCTACCGTACTGAAATGGAGAAAATTTACACCACTTTGCTTTGCAACATTCCCCAACATATCTAAATATTCGACACAATTTCCAAATTGGCCTAATCCTTGAAACGTAGATTAAAGGCAGATAAAATCGAGATGCATGAAATATGTAATTTCTTCAACAAGAAATACAACAATTGAAACGCTGGTCCAGTTGTTGTAGATAATGAATTTGGAAGCGCAAAATTACGGATTCGAGATCAATTGGGCGAAAACAAAAATCGAGCAACGGCATAGTATTCGCTCATACTCTGATTTAGTTGTCCGCATTTGCCCTCATCAATCTCGTCTAGCAGTGCCTTTATTACGAGATGGAAATCTTAGCGTTTTGAGGATTAAGGATGTGGCCTTAATTATAGTCTAGGCTTGGAATTTGAAAAGGGCTCTAGAAATCACTGTTAGAAGCAAATCATGTAACAATTTGCTAACCGGTGTTTCTAGACTAATTTGACCCTGCTGAAAACGAAAATCGCGGTTAGCAACCTGGATTTTGAGCGGTTGCATGGGAAAACAAGATGGCGGACAAAATGGTGGCCAATACCTTCAAATTGCTATAAGTGAAGTTTTGTATGTGATGGAAACATGATTTTAGAGTCTAAATTAACATATTCAGGGTCAAGGAATGTGATGGAACTAAAAACACACAAGTAGCTCTGCCAGAAAACCAAAATGGCGGACAAAATGGCGGTCATTATCTTCAAATGGCTATAAGTGAAGTATTGTGTGTGATGGAAACCTGATTTCAGAGTCTAAATTAACATTTTCAGGGTCAAAGAATGCGATGGAACTAAAGACAAATATGTAGCACTGCCAGAAAACCAATATGGCGGACAAAATGGCGGACAAAATGGCGGCCAGAATCTTCAGATGACTATAATTGAAGTCATGTATGTGATGGAAACCTGATTTTAGAGTCTAAATTAACATTATCGGGGTCAAGGAATGCGATGGAACTAAAAACACATATGTAGAAGTGTCAGGAAACCAAAATGGCGGACAAAATGGCGGCAATTATCTTCAAACATTGCCTATAAGCGAAGCATTGTGTGTGATGGAAACATAATTTTAGAGTCTAAATTAACATTTTTGGGGTTAAGAACTACTATGGAACTAAAGACACATACATAGCCCTTCCAGGAAACCAAAATGGCGGACAAAATGGCGGCCATTGTCTTCAAATTGCTATAAGTGAGGTATTGTATGTGATGGTAACCTGATTTTAGAGTCTAAATTAACATTTTCGGGGTCAAGGAATGCGATGAAACTAAAGACACATAATGTAGCACTGCCAGAAAACCAATATGGCGGACAAAATGGCGGACAAAATGGCGGCCAGAATCTTCAGATGACTATAATTGAAGTCATGTATGTGATGGAAACCTGATTTTAGAGTCTAAATTAACATTATCGGGGTCAAGGAATGCGATGGAACTAAAAACACATATGTAGAAGTGTCAGGAAACCAAAATGGCGGACAAAATGGCGGCAATTATCTTCAAACATAGCCTATAAGTGAAGCATTATATGTGATGGAAACATAATTTTAGAGTCTAAATTAACATTTTTGGGGTTAAGGAATACGATGAAACTAAATACACATATGTAGCCTAGGGTGTCCCACGATAGCATAGGAAAAATAAAATTGTTGAAACTTTTGATGCACTCCCTCCTAAAAGTTTCTTTATGATCCCGTAATATTACCTGCCAAGTTTTATGACATTTCGAAAATATTTAGGGGTCCCGCAAGGCTCATAGAGTTAGTGCAGTTTGTCGTAAATTACGCATGGCATCATTGACTTTTAAATATTTAGGTGACAACATTTTGATCCCATAATAACATGTTTAGTATCACTATAAAGCTCTTAAACAGCAGAATCTACAGATTTAACCTTCTTGTATATTATATGCATAAAGTTTCAATTATGAAGAAGACATAAAGCACACTACCAGAAGATATCAAATTTTTTGGCTTGCAAATCAAGGAAGACTTTCGAGCCTTTAAATCTGTCGGGCACTGGGAAGGCAAGCTGCTCCCTGACATAACTGGAGTAAACACGGACAAAGTGAACCGATGGCCAGTCCTGATTTCTTCTCTAGTTAATAGAAATACTAAACTTCTGGGTGTGCCAAAGTTGGCTTCTGTGTCAAGACAGGCAGCAGCAGTAGCAGTTCTAGACCATATGAAGTCGTGGCAGTGCGATACATTTATTATCGGCATGTGTTTTGACACAAGGGCCTCAAATACCGGCAGAGTTAATGGAGCCTGCACCCTTCTAGAGGCAGCCACCGGTCGTAATCTGCTGCAGATGGCTTGTCAACATCACATGTTTGAAGTCCTGTTGTCTTATATATATTCGTAGTGTGCCTTGGTAAAGTTTGTCCATCAACTGGGGAGGCATTCTTCTCTTCAAGCGATTTAAAGATAAATGGTCCGACCTGGCTCACCTTCAACCAAAGCTTCATTAATGTCTGTCTGTGTCTGACAAACTGAAGGAGTTCATTACTGAACAGCTTCAACTTGACAATCCTCAAGATGATTAGAGAGAATTCTCCAACTCGCGGCATCCGTGTTTGGATTGAGCAGTTCGACAGCGGTTCGCAAGCCTGGTGCCCCTCTAGAGCGCGTTGGATGGCGAATGCATTATATATACTCAATGAAGATTTAGTTGCGTTTTGATGGAACCCAATCGGTTATCCAATTGACGGCCCGTGAATTACAGGGCATCCACGATTTAACATTATGTTTTAGTCAACATCTGCATCCAATCGTGGTTTTCGTGTCGAGTCACTGCTGATTCACCCATCAATGACATTCAACTAATAAAAAGGCTGCAATATTACGATGCTGCTGCTCTGAAGACCACTGAAGATGATGCTGTGTCATTCTTGGTACCTAAGCCAAGAGCTGGAAACCCTCTCTCTGTTCTCACACCATCTCTCTTCTGAAGATAAAGCACAGCTTATGTTGACAATGAAAGGTGATCGAGGATTGCACTTTGTTCAATCTCTTTCCCGTACGAAAAGGGAATTATATATTTCTCGAAGCTTCTTCCGAACTACCGCCAACTCATCGTGGCTTGTACCCTCGATATTCCATGTGAAGAGTGACCCAAAAGCCAATTGTATAAGATCGCATGTCAGCTTGTTAATAACTTTGCCTGTGTAAATGACAATGCTGAGCTTGGAGTTGCTCTTATACAGAATTTCAATTCAACAAGAACGAAGAACAGAAACAGTTTCTTCTGCAAGTTGTTGAAAAACACAGGCATGACTTTTCTAAGTGCAATCGTGACAATCTTGTAGACATGTAGATTATTGTAAAATGTAGAACTGAACAATATGCAGCTGAAGGTATAAACAGTGATTAAGAATAAGCAGATGCAGGTATGGGGTAGCTGAAACCATGGCTGGTTGCATAATCAAGAATTTGTAATAATGATTCCTCCTAACGATTAATGGCAATAACTGATATTGAGAAAGTTCAAAAATCTTGAGTTGCTGTACAATTTTTTCATTATTTATTCGTAAAACCATACCTATGTACGCAATAAAGTCAGATACTTGTAGTTTCCACTATTTAGGAGCTTTCCATTGGTATTAAACATGTTATCATGGGATCCAAGGTCGTTGTCTAAAAGCATTAATAAATTGGGCATGTCCGACGCAAATTATGCCAACATGGTGAAATGTGAGTGTCTTGCGGGACCCCTAAATATTTTTAAAATTTTATAAAATTTTCCAGGTGTCATTATGGGACCATAAAGAAACGTTTTAGAGGGAGTGCATAAAATATTTCGACAAAAAATATTTCTGGGACACCCTAATGTAGCCCTTCCAGAAAACCAAAATGGCAGACAAAATGGCGGCCAGTCTTATTTTAGAGTGTGAAGTAACATTTTGACAACAGAATTTTGCTTTTATTGTAATGTTTTTATAAGTGAGGATAGAGAGAGCAATTCGTTTGTCTAATTATTAACCCTTATAATTTATTTCAACCATAATAATAATTAAATCACCAGATACGATCGTTCGAATTATCGTAAGTCTCTCACCATCTGCATTGCGGAGATGCACTTGTTGCCAAAAGAAATTGAGGATGCATTCCATGACGGCGATTTCCTTTGTTTAGAACAGCTATAGAAGGTTCAATCAGGTTGATGCAGACCATGCAAAAGAATGGCTAGTTGGCACCTGTAAGGAGGCTGATGGAATAACTGGCCTAGCAAACGACAATAAAATACTTCATCAATGGGCACTGTCATTCCATTTGTGTTCTCATATCCAGGGAAACCATGGATTTGTTTGACGTACCGCATCCTGATGAAACTTACAAAGAAATTACTCTCTCGACAGAAATGGGACGAAAATGATGAAGAATCACTGCTTTGTCTGTTCAACAAAACGATAGCATTGCATAAAGAAACACTACTTCAGAATGCAGTAACAAAAGACGTTGCAATATCAGCAATGCTTGATTCACTTCTTAATGCAAAGAAACATGGACATGATAAAGTTGCAAAATTTGTTAATGATAGACTTTGTGGCAATGACACTGTGTCCCAGAAATATTTTTTGTCGAAATATTTTATGCACTCCCTCTAAAACGTTTCTTTATGGTCCCATAATGACACCTGGAAAATTTTATAAAATTTTAAAAATATTTAGGGGTCCCGCAAGACACTCACATTTCACCATGTTGGCATAATTTGCGTCGGACGTGCCCAATTTATTAATGCTTTTAGACAACGACCTTGGATCCCATGATAACATGTTTAATACCAATGGAAAGCTCCTAAATAGTGGAAACTACAAGTATCTGACTTTATTGCGTACATAGGTATGGTTTTACGAATAAATAATGAAAAAAATTGTACAGCAACTCAAGATTTTTGAACTTTCTCAATATCAGTTATTGCCATTAATCGTTAGGAGGAATCATTATTACAAATTCTTGATTATGCAACCAGCCATGGTTTCAGCTACCCCATACCTGCATCTGCTTATTCTTAATCACTGTTTATACCTTCAGCTGCATATTGTTCAGTTCTACATTTTACAATAATCTACATGTCTACAAGATTGTCACGATTGCACTTAGAAAAGTCATGCCTGTGTTTTTCAACAACTTGCAGAAGAAACTGTTTCTGTTCTTCGTTCTTGTTGAATTGAAATTCTGTATAAGAGCAACTCCAAGCTCAGCATTGTCATTTACACAGGCAAAGTTATTAACAAGCTGACATGCGATCTTATACAATTGGCTTTTGGGTCACTCTTCACATGGAATATCGAGGGTACAAGCCACGATGAGTTGGCGGTAGTTCGGAAGAAGCTTCGAGAAATATATAATTCCCTTTTCGTACGGGAAAGAGATTGAACAAAGTGCAATCCTCGATCACCTTTCATTGTCAACATAAGCTGTGCTTTATCTTCAGAAGAGAGATGGTGTGAGAACAGAGAGAGGGTTTCCAGCTCTTGGCTTAGGTACCAAGAATGACACAGCATCATCTTCAGTGGTCTTCAGAGCAGCAGCATCGTAATATTGCAGCCTTTTTATTAGTTGAATGTCATTGATGGGTGAATCAGCAGTGACTCGACACGAAAACCACGATTGGATGCAGATGTTGACTAAAACATAATGTTAAATCGTGGATGCCCTGTAATTCACGGGCCGTCAATTGGATAACCGATTGGGTTCCATCAAAACGCAACTAAATCTTCATTGAGTATAATGCATTCGCCATCCAACGCGCTCTAGAGGGGCACCAGGCTTGCGAACCGCTGTCGAACTGCTCAATCCAAACACGGATGCCGCGAGTTGGAGAATTCTCTCTAATCATCTTGAGGATTGTCAAGTTGAAGCTGTTCAGTAATGAACTCCTTCAGTTTGTCAGACACAGACAGACATTAATGAGGCTTTGGTTGAAGGTGAGCCAGGTCGGACCATTTATCTTTAAATCGCTTGAAGAGAAGAATGCCTCCCCAGTTGATGGACAAACTTTACCAAGGCACACTACGAATATATATAAGACAACAGGACTTCAAACATGTGATGTTGACAAGCCATCTGCAGCAGATTACGACCGGTGGCTGCCTCTAGAAGGGTGCAGGCTCCATTAACTCTGCCGGTATTTGAGGCCCTTGTGTCAAAACACATGCCGATAATAAATGTATCGCACTGCCACGACTTCATATGGTCTAGAACTGCTACTGCTGCTGCCTGTCTTGACACAGAAGCCAACTTTGGCACACCCAGAAGTTTAGTATTTCTATTAACTAGAGAAGAAATCAGGACTGGCCATCGGTTCACTTTGTCCGTGTTTACTCCAGTTATGTCAGGGAGCAGCTTGCCTTCCCAGTGCCCGACAGATTTAAAGGCTCGAAAGTCTTCCTTGATTTGCAAGCCAAAAAATTTGATATCTTCTGGTAGTGTGCTTTATGTCTTCTTCATAATTGAAACTTTATGCATATAATATACAAGAAGGTTAAATCTGTAGATTCTGCTGTTTAAGAGCTTTATAGTGATACTAAACATGTTATTATGGGATCAAAATGTTGTCACCTAAATATTTAAAAGTCAATGATGCCATGCGTAATTTACGACAAACTGCACTAACTCTATGAGCCTTGCGGGACCCCTAAATATTTTCGAAATGTCATAAAACTTGGCAGGTAATATTACGGGATCATAAAGAAACTTTTAGGAGGGAGTGCATCAAAAGTTTCAACAATTTTATTTTTCCTATGCTATCGTGGGACACCCTTCGACTCCCGGAGTATAATAGGAGGCTCAAGAACAAACACGACAACTTGAACGTCTTTATTAACAGTCAACAGTGTCCTCAACACAGACCGCATTCACTATAGTAAACTATGAACCAACTATACAATACGATACCATCGTATTATTCGAATAAAAGTTTATTATTATTATTATTGTTATTATTGTTATTATTATTATTATTATTATCATCATCATCATCATCATCATCATCATCATCATCATCATCATCATCATCATCATCATTATTAAATAAAGTAAATTTTTGACGCGCGAAAGGTCACACCCAAATGTGAATCTGATGCTCTCTTCAACTTATCTAAGAGTGTACAAGCGTTCTGACTTACTGACTTATGGCCTTGGCGATGCTCCCGCACGCATAAGCCGCTCGTTTATGGAAGACCTCCATCCCTCTCTGTTGTATGCCCGGTGCATAGCCTCCTGAACCGACCAGCCCATCTCTCCACAGTCCTCCCTTATAAGCGTTCTAATATCCTCTAAGTCTATTGGCTAGACTAATGACCTTTTTATCAATAATTAAGTCCTCCTTTTATAGGCCTACTCATCAGCGACAGTATTTTTCAAATCAAAATCAAAAAAAATAAAAATTAAAATTTATTCGAATCGATTCCATGAACAGTGAGTACAATGTACACGTGTGAATACAGATAATAACAGTTTACATTTCGTAAGCGCCATTAATAAGAAACAAAAATTGAAGAGGTTATTGTCTAACAGGTTAGGTAATAAAATCGATTCGTGGGGAGAAGAAGCCCAATGGGCTTATCTAGTCTTCCCCACTATGATGGAACAAAATGATAGAACTAGAAAGGAAACATGTGTCGGTTCAATTAACATAGGATGAGAACTAGGCATGGCAGCAGTAAAATCAACGTCAGTTAAGTTACTTAAGTAAGTGTTTTTTATAGGCCTGTTTGAAGGAGTTGAGCGACCTCTGATTACGGATGCCACGGTCAATGGAGTTCCATAGTTTAGGCCCAGTTATTCTAGCAGAAAATTGTCTAACATTAGTTTTACAGATTGCAGAGCGAAGATTAAACCGAGATCTAGTGTTGTAACCGTGGACAGAAGCATTAGTGGAGAAATAACAATTAAATATACTGGGTAAAGTTTGGCTCTGATGTCGGTACATGAAGATAGCAAGTTGAAGTTTATGTAGATCAAAGATAGTTAATAAGTTTAAACTTTTAAACAGACTAGAGGTCTTTGCCAAGTAGTGTACACCAGCTATGATTCTTACAACCCTTTTTTGGAGTAAATGTATAGGTTGGAGTGGAGTTTTGTATCCACCTGCCCATATTATAGCACCATAATTAAGGTAGGGTAAAATGAAAGTGTTATATAAAGTACGGAGAGTATTAGGGGAAGAGTAGTTTTAAGTCTTCTGATAACCCCTATAGACTTGGCTATCTTATTTTTAACTAAGTTGATGTGGGCATGCCATTTTAGGTGTTCATCCATGATTATACCTAGAAACTTGACTTCAGTTACCCGCTTTATGGGGATGTTATTAATACTAATGGTCTTGCTAGGATCATCCTGGACCTTTCTTCTGGAGCTAGAGAAGATAATATAATTAGTCTTTTTAACATTGAGGGACAGAAGGTTAGCATGAAACCAATTGGTTAAGTGAAGCAGTTCAGAATTCATGGTGTCATATAAGTCGTGATCATTATCAGCAGTGACAAAAACAGTGGTATCGTCTGCAAATAAGTAGAACAGAAGCTTGTTAGTACAATTATTAATATCATTGATATAGATCAGGAATAAAAGGGGACCGAGGATGGACCCTTGCGGAACGCCACAGTGAATGGAAGCCAGGTTGGAAAAAGTTTTGTTAAAATTTACTTGCTGAAATCTGTCGGTCAGATAAGATTTGAACCATTCCAAAGCCATCCCTCTGATGCCGTAGTAGTTCAATTTGTCCAATAGGATGTCATGTTTAATGGTATCGAATGCTTTGGACAGATCTAAGAATACACCAATAGTGATTTTGCGATGGTCAAGTGCTTCAGTAAGCTTATCTACTACTTCCATAATGGCATAAGTGGTGGAATGGTTTTTTCTGAACCCAAACTGTTTATTGTATAGGGATTTATTAGTTTCCAAAAAATTATATAGTCTATCATGCATGGCTCTTTCAAGAATTTTAGATAAACAGCTTAGTTTAGATATCGGTCTATAATTGGCTAATTTCTCTATCGGTCTATAATTGGCTAATTTCTCAGCGGTGATAGAAATTTCACTGGAGAGCCATAATGAAAACGTCATCGTTATTCTAAAAGATTGCTTAAACCCGGTGTCAATTTAAATCAACAAACGTCTCCGTTTAATAACATAGAAAGAAATTGCATTCATCAGTAAATCGTCAACGGTATCCATTTAAATTAACATCTTCCCCGTAGGATATTCTCTCAAGGACCAATCGCAAATCGTCACCGTTTAAACAGTTGGCGGAAAATTCGGTGTCATACAATCAGAGTCGATTCGATGAGCATTATTGCTGTCGTTCTTAGCAAGCCGCTATACGTTTTGACCTATCACCGGACAGATATCGACTTTTACAATTTGTTTAATAAAAAGACGATCCAGGTGGAATTTCCTCAACAGTAAGCTTACGAGTTGTCAGAAGGAAGGCCAAAATAAGAGATGAGGTCGTATTGCTAGTGGTATTAGTGGTGGTCGTGGTAGTGGCGATGGTGGTGGTAGTGGTGGTGGTAGTAGTAGTAGTAGTAGCAGTAGCAGCAGTGTTGGTAGTAGTAGTCTTCTATCCATCGTCTTCGTTGCTTTCAAAGGTTGCGGACCTGCCCTCAAAGACGTGTCTAACTTTCGTCCTATCTGAACAGTTGACTCCGACAGAAATTATTTGAATAGTTTTCACCGTTCGTATGGCACAATGTAGTTCATAATCGGAAGACGGCGTTTAGAAGAAACGGAAGAACATAAAAGTGGAATTGGATCGCACTCAATTGTTCATAAATGATAAATTTCTAAGAGTCGATAGGCTAGGCCCCTACTGGTCATCTATGACAAATGAAGATCGAACAAACTTTATTTGCTAAGACATTTCAACCTAAACCTAAAAAGTATGATCATACATGTTTGAAATTATCGTTGCAATAACTTTGCGATGGCAGTTACGGGACAATAAAACAGCCTGAGAATGATTCATGTTAGAAATTTCGATTTAGTGAAAACACGAAAAGCTACAGTAGATCATATGAAGTAAACCATCAGTGCAATAATAAAAACAATAGAGTTAAAATGCTTAATTAGACTTAAGAATAATAGGCTTAACTAAACCGAGTTAAAATGTTAAAAAATACGCAAAACAAAACAAGATCCTTGAATAATTATGTGCTGTCCTACAAAAATACTCAGTGGCACTGCACAAAAGTTCTTATTTTGAATACAAAACTGATGTAGCTCACACATCCATTTTTCGAATTTGTTTAACCCTAGGGCTACCAAGCTTTTTGTAACACGGACTACCAAGGGGGTGGTTACCACCCCCTGGATTTCGTGTTTGGTTTTACATATCATAACTTGTAATATAGCGTTGGATTCAGCATTCATTTCTGCACAGAATGGTGTATTTAGTTGTACATTATGTGAATGCACCTCGAAATTACATCACTTTTAACAATTGGACCCATTAATTAGCAATTTTGTATATTATTGCGTACATTTTGTACTTTTTGGATAAACAAATATAAGATTATGTGTGTTTTGAAACTAATCTATGTATAAAAGATACACAAAATCATCCCTACACATGTTTATATAGTATAAATGTACATCCATACATATATATCCATACATATATATATCGGTTTACGTTATAACGCTGTATTCTGCCATTTTCACACAGATTACGCGTATTATTATTTATTTTGATCACTTCCGGTATTCAAAAGACAAAGATTAGGTAGGGCTTCATTCCCTCTAAAGAATGGTGTCTTTGTTTCTCTTCCAGGAAGACAAATGAATACGCTACAGACAAAAAACTAAGGGGAGTCCTTCCATTCAGCCATTTTTCACGCATGTTACGCGTATTATAATTTATTTTGAGCACTTCCGGTTGTCTCAGGTCAACTCAGTGACCATAGAAATGTAGCCCCACATTCCCTCTATAGAATGGTATAATTTGTGTCTCTTAATATTAAATGACGGATAAGATATAGTCGAAAATCTAGGGGGGTGGTATCCACCCCCCCTGGTACCTCGGGTATATTGGGTATAACTTTTGAACGGTGTGAGATATCATCTCACATTTTACCTCAAAACGTGTGCAAATGAACCCCCTACAGCTACCTAAAAGGTCAAATTTTTATTCCATACGGAAAAAGTTTGAGATGAAAAAAACCTAGGGGGGGGTGGCAACCACCCCCCCCTTGGTAGCCCGAGGGTTAACCAACTGTTTTTGGTGAATAACGTCAAATATTTCAAGTAATTTCTGGTTGAGACTTTTCTTTCTCCGAAGACTCGAATATTGCGAAAATGTTTTAACAAACCTTTTGTGACATGTGAGCAATTTACTGCAGATCTATCTTGTGACCTCAGCCTCATTGCATTTACAAGATGGATGCTGCATATCGTATTTGCTTAACTATGACACATAAAGATCGAACTAACTTTATTTACTAAGACTTATCAACTTTAACATCAGTTCCAATGGTGTTAAATTATCGTTGCAGTTTCTTGTATGTGCAGTTACGGAACAGCAACAGCTTGAGAAGACAAACCATGTAAAATTTGGTTTGATTGAAAACAGCGCCAAAAAGCTAAGGTACATCATGCTAAGTACACTCTTAAATTTGCAAAGGTAGATTAGCTTAATCCGCGGTCAAACCAGCTATAATTCGTAGCTAAAAATTAGCTTACTAAGCCTTAAGCTGATTCAAGTGATTCTTCATAGTTATCAGAATGTAGCTGATTTGCCTTAAAATACCAAGCTGATTCTTCTTTGATTATGTAGGTGACTTGAGTAAGCGCATATGTGGTTCTCCTATAGAAATTTCTTCAATCAAGTAAGCCATAGAGAAGGCAGCTACGAAAGCTTAGTTAAGTCAGCTAAGCATTTGTACATCCAACTTCGCCTAGAGGTGACTCACCATCACGCGCCTAGTTGGATCTCCTGCGCGCTCTGGCCCTTTAGCTAGGCCAGCATCATTAACTATCCATTAGACTAGCTGCAGCAGCTACGCTGCCTAGCTGGCTTAACGATGATACCTAGCTGGCTTAACGATTATGCCTAGCTGGCTTAACGATTATGCCTAGCTGGACCTCCTAAGCGTTGTAGCTTCGACTATGGCAACTACGAACGCAGCTCTGCTTGCGTAGCTGGTTTAACTAATTCATAGTTTATGTAGCCCGCCTATATAGTTAAATGGGCATAGTTTCAGAAGAGGCAGCTTTGTTCGCATAGTTGCTTTAAACTTAGAATAGCTGGATTAACTAATAGCATATTTAGGTCGCCTATAATTTATAGTTATATGGGCATAGTTTCAGAACTGGCAGCTTTGTTGGTTAGTTGAATTAAAATTATTCATATTTGATGAAGCTTGCGTATATAGTTATATCAGCATGTTATCAGGATTGGCAGCTTTGGCTGAATTTGTTGTTGACCTATAAGTTGTAGCCAAAGTATATCAATCATCCAATCAATTTATTTATTGGTCGAAGAGAACAGAACATTTCACAAATCAAGCAAGTCCATTTCTTAACGGAACAGAACATTTCACAAATCAAGCAAGTCCATTTCTTAACGGAACAGAACATTTCACAAATCAAGCAAGTCCATTTCAAAAGTCGCAAAATGGTTTACCGTTGGGCACAAAAGGTAGACCTGAATGGACCTATGTCCCGCAGTACATGGCACCTTAGCTATCAAACGAGTTATGTAATGGCAGTAGGTTCTACTGTCCTTGATACAAATCAATGGTAGACAGTTTTCATAGCATATTTCACCATTAATCAATCTTTGACTTAACTAAACATAACTAAGAAATAATATTACATGTACATAACAGTGCAGTCTAGTATTGTGCAGCCACTGCACAGTGGGTGTATAATTATAGGGAAACAATTTCTATTGTACAGCAATGGTAGAAGTGAGTGGTAGTGTAGGAAAGGTGAGAGTAAGAACCAAATTTTTTCTCAGTGGTCTCAATAAGCCACGAATGCAATTGTTTTAAAATATAAATACACACTGTTGAATCAACTCTGAATACTTTGACAAATCCTGCTGATTAATCAGATGCTTTGTTGGTGCCTTGCATGATATAGTTTATTTATACACAAATCAGAAAACCTTGCTGCATATTATAAAATGTTCCCCTCACAGAAACTTCTTAAGAAAAATGATAAATATTTCACAAACAAAATATTTATACCTCAGGCAAAGCACATGCGATTTTTAAATAATTCATCACAAGAGCATTACGTCATTGCAGTCTATGTTTCAGACAAGACTAGTGAGGAACTGAAAATTACATGTAGATCTTAAATTGACATGTAAGTACATATAAAAAAATAAAGCACGTCAACTGAATTAGCACAAGAATTGAAGCATGTTTTAAACATAACAACAACCTCTAGTAATATTAACTATAAAACTGGTATTTCTAGAAAAAATACACAAAGTTCAAATGCCATTGAACAATTTAGCATAATGTAAAGCTATTCAATCTAATCTAAAGTCTTCTTGTAGGGCCATTATCACAATGCACAAAGTATCAACAAAAGTCAGCCATAATCCATTCGAGAAGCAAGGTTAAACTGTGACAAGTCAGAAAAACCAGAAAACTAGCTACATGCAGGCAAGCTGAAACAGACAAGTTTTATACTCAGCTCTGAATATTGTTAAAGAACTGACCCAATGCAAAAAACAGGGGAGTAGAGGGAGATTAGGGTAATGGCAACACTCTGGCATGAAGAACACATCAGCACGGACACGGGAACGCTTCCCACAATCCTCCAAAAGGTTGGCTCAGCCATCCATTCACTAGTTGGCATTGTTAAAAGGAGCAGGACGTAATGGCGCTATGCATGGCTGCTAAACAGTTAAATTCGATTCCTGTAATAACTTGTGATCATCCGTTCATACTAGGTATTGAAATCATACTGTGCTGTGTCAGTTTGAAATAATAAATGAAGATGATTATTATTATTATGAAGTGTCATCTCAGCAGAGCTCAGAGAGCGGTGGCAGTGTCCCAGACAGGCAGATGGCGCTCCCCCGTTGAAGAGACACCGAGATCCGCTGGAATAGGTACGATGTCTCCAGATGACGTCGTTAAGCATACTGCGTCGTTGGTTTTTCTACCACCTCCTCTGCAAACCAGTCCATGGAGTCCTCTTGTGTCGACTTTTCACAACACATTATTATTAATTTTATTAATAGTTTATGCTGAGGAACAATAAAGTTATTGTCTATAGCTCTGTCAGGAGACTTTTTGGCAGGTGGAAAATTCCGACTAGCTTTGACTTTGTACTTTTTGTGCCATGTGCTGAAGTGCGCTGCAACAAAAAAAACAGCACAATTAATCAAAGAACATAATCAAATTCCAACATTGGCACTGCAAATGCGGCATAACACTATTGGTCTCCATTATTAAGCTTTAAACAAGGAACAATATAGAAAATGTAGAACACCGCTTAGTGTCAAATTCCAGCATGTAATTGTCATTGTATCTGGTAACTTCTATCTTGCCAGTGTCTAATGCCTAAGACATTAACCAATGGCATTCTATATATTGAAGGCTTTTCATTGCCATCATAAACTCTGTCTCAGCACGGTTGGGAGGTTGTTGCCGGCCACCGGTTATTGCCATGGCTATAACCATTCCTACAACAAGCTCTTGGCAATAATGGCAACAACCTCTTGGCCTCTTGGCAAAAATAGAAACAATTAATTATTGCATTAATAAAATATGGAATCTTCACAGTTAGCTTAATTTTTTATTTATCTGGCTTGCTACTTTACAGCATTGATTGATTTAAATCAATCAAGTTTTTCCTAATAACAATAACCTGATTTAAATAACCATACAATTTAGTCCTAAGTCATTTACAAGTTTTACACAAGTACAGTGTGTAATTATGAATTAGAAGTTTTGCCAAACTATTGGCTTCTATACACTTATATTACACTACTAATAAATTAATATAATATTTATTCTTTAATGAAGCGCCTGACAAACGCTCTGTGCTGTACATGTTATGACGATTTAACAATTCAGAAGAACACAAATTACAGAGTGATCTGAACTTTAATCTTAGATTTTGAAACAGAAGAGAGACGAGGAAAGACACAAAGAGAAAGAGAGACAGAAATGTAAACAAGAAGGACAATTGCAGATGCATGCATACATGATTACATTAACAGGAAGCAGAGTAATCTTAATCGCAATTGTAATCTCCAGATTTATAATGCACTCCTGAAAACGTAAGTACAGAAAACAAACATATTCAGAAGCACTGCATCAAGTCAAAGGAGTTGTCCAGAGATAGCAAGTGGAGGAAAAGACCAAGGATGATTACAATCACCCTCATACTTCATTAACAATTGCTCAGTGCATCATCGATTGATACCTGGTCACTAGATAGTAGCACTTAATAAATCTTAATCGCAAATCTAATCAACAGATTTATAATGCACTCCTCAAAACTTAAGCACAGGGAACGAGCTTATTCACAAGCACTGCATCAAGTCAAAGGAGTTGTCCAGAGATACTGGTCATGTGGAGGTCAAAGTCCAAATACGATTAGCATGCTTCACTCACAATTGCTCAATACATCATCGATTGATACCACTTTACTCTTTTTCGTTGCAAAATTAGACAGAGGACAAGTTACATAAAATGTTCAATGATGGGAACTAACTAATTTTTTTTAGTTAAACTATAACTATTTTTGTAGGTAAACTTCTGCCGTAACTAAACAAATTTAGTTAACGGTGATACCGTGTCAAATCAACCAAATTTACAACCACTATTGACATGACCGACCGAGATTTACATGAAATTCGGCACACTTGTTGGGCCACATAAGACATGCATAAAACCTGAAGAAAAATTTTTGGGGGTCAATTACATTGCAAGATATGGGTCAGCGAATTTTGACCCAACCCGCTCGACCTCATAAATCAGAATGGGATCTCCAATGGTTTTTTATAATTGTTTTCTCTAGAAGCATGTGCAACTTTCAATATCCACGTCTATAATTATGTGCAAACTTCAATGTCCATGCCTTCTGAAACTGGAATTGTGCATATGTTCAACTCGAATTTTGTAAAAAAAATATAGACAAAATAATTGTAGAAAAATCCCATTAGAGCTGATTTCTTCTGAGGATGTTCAAGACACTTAATTCTAGAAGCTTGAATTTTTTCAGATTTAAAGAAACCCGTCAAAGGGTCAAGGTCATGGTTAAAGTGTCATATATGGGCTTGATGTCAAACTTTTAAAAAAGTGTGATTAATCTGCCCAAATAGTTCATCAAAAGAGCTGAATAATGACACCAAGATCACCTTACTAGCTCTCATATAAGCTGAGATATAAGCGTCCAAAGGTACGAGGTCGAGCGGGTCGGGTCAAAATTCGCCGATCGGCATCTCGGAATGTAATCGACCCAAGAAATTTTTTGGGGTGTTATGCATGTCTTATGTGGCCCAACAAGTGTGCCAAATTTCATGTAAATCCGAGTCGGTCATGTCAATCATATTGGTTGAACTGAATTACCCTTAAACTAAGTTTGCAACTTCTTAGTTAACTTTTGCCCATCACTGAAAACGCTATACGCCGCATCACAAGACTCAAAAAACTAAAAGCAGAGCATATGAGTCCAGATCCATGGCTTGATCAGCAGTCCACAGACAAACTGATCTCTGCGAATAAGAATGACAACCAATATTCTTTCCATTGCTCTCATCACAGAAATTATTGGAGGATCATGTCAAATGTCCTTGAGCTATTGCTAGTCCTTGTCCTGGGGATCAGTTGTAGTCCTATTAATGACGTCTTATAAAATAAAATACAACTATTCTATTATTATTATTGTTAAAAATTAAATTTGTAACGTGTGCAATATCACACTGAAATGTGAATCTGAGTTAGGATTGTAAGCAGCCATTTCTTACCTTCATCCAAATCATCTGCGATGGTAGAAATACTTCCTAGTTTTGACTTGCAATGGACCTAAACATGCAAAACAACAAGTTACTAGCTCAGTTTATCATACAAAATCATTTTCCGGTTTTCCCAAAGCTAAGTGACCTTGGCAGAGATGAAACCACATTTCGGGAATGGACTTATTAACCGTTTCCATAAGTGTATATGGTCAGAAAATCAGGCTAAAATTTTCAAAACGTTCGGCCCAAAATTTATGCATGAAAGGTCCCTATACCAACCAAAGTCATAACGTGTGGTTAACATTATCAGTGACAAAATGCATGGCTGGGATCTGATCACTTGTATGCACTACAGTAGAATTATCATGAAACTTTTCATAATCTAATATTAATATCTGCGGATTTAATCAACAGACAAACTAAAACCTAAATGAGATAACTTAATATGCATTTCATTAAGTCCGCATTGAGCTGCATCCACTCCAAAACCAAACAGAAGTGGTAGTGCCCATACCGGCAAGCGTATAGTAGCGGGGACTGACAGATATAGTGCGTAAGTTTACTGCCGTCGTGAGAGTCGGTTAGGGTCAGGGTTAGGGTCGTCATTAGAAAACCTGGTACCGTCCGGCGTCCGCGCAGTATGCCCACAGATGCTGCATAAATCCTTCAGCCCCCGATACTACAAGTTTGCCCCCATGCCACCCCACGAGGTCTGGCGGCATGGAGTATAAATACGCTAAACTGCATTTTACCTATTACCAACATAAACTACGGGATTACCCAAAGTATTTACCTTTATGAAAAAATTCTACATGCTTGTCAGAATTTTTCAAAGGTTCTAATGGAAAATTTATAAATCTAACACGTGCTCTAACTATTATTAAGTTACATGCTTGTAACAGAATTTTTCAAAGGTTCAAAATTCATAAATCTAACGGGCGTGTAAAAATAACCCCATACCAAACGTCAGACGGGCGTAAAAATCTACAAGCATGGATCGTTACAGTGTTTAACTGGGAAATGTTCTAATTATGTAACGAGTTAAATATGACAGTACAGAAATGCCATTATATACTCACATTTCGAATTTTTATTCGATTAACGTGTCACTTTACTCCATAGGACCCACGCTTCGTACAAAAGGCCGACCGCAAATACTGGTACTCTGCTCTACCCAATCAGACTTTGCGCGTTGGTGTACAGCAATACGTAAGTAAGTAAGAATATTTTTAATAAACCAATATGCCAGCCGCATTTTGGTGTACACTGTACACGCATCATAGTAGTCGCAATAATCTAAATTAGTAAGTCTAATTTATTCAAGCTTTATAATTATATCACACTAGTGATGTAGGTATTTCGCATCGGGCTATACCATCGACGTATATTGGGCTCGGACTCGGACCTCCTTCGGACTACTCTCTCGGATAACCCTTTTGACTAGACGCAGCGCTCGTGAATAAGCTGGTGCCCTGCGCTTGGCTTTCGAATGGCGCTTTAGAAGTTTGGAGATTATGATTACGATTACGATTATATTATCAGCGGGAGGAATGACGCGATCATGGGCGCTGGGGCTGAGAGAATAAATGGAACTTTTAGCAGAGGGAAGCAAGGCATGTAGCATATATACTCTTTATCCGTCAGAATAGCAGAGAAAAGGTGGAAATCCGCCTTTAGCTTAACTGCTCAAAGGACGGTGAGTCCTCAGCAAGGTAATGGTAGCGAATCAGACGACGTATCAATGTCTGAAGTCTGTTCCTTTCGCACTGCCCGGCGAAACCCAACCGAACAGACAAGGCATAAAGCATCAGTGCCGGTTGTGCGCGACATCAAAAAGAAGCGGACTTCGCAAGCAGTGAGCGACCTGAGTCAGCAACTCCTCTGTAAGAAAAGTGATCAATTAAATAATTACTGTAAGTAAGTTTTTGCTACAGTGTTTATTTTAAAAAAAATTAAAAGCTTACATCGGGGTTCGAACTTTCAATCTCTCGCTCATGAATTTGCCCAACTCCGCTACCGTATGAGCTAAACTACACATCCTACACACAAATACTAAAACTCATACTAAACTCTTACTAAAAGCTAGAGTCATTTTTAGAGGCGTGCATTTAACTGTTTTTGCTCAAAATTTGTCTTATGCCCATGTCGGTTAAGGGCTCTTGCTTGTTTTGTGCAAGGCATTATTGTAGGCCTATCAGTGAGCATTCGTTTCTATGTAATGCGACTGTCCATTACTGTAAGAACTTGTTAGGGCCTATTTTTCCACGTATATTTTCAGTTATAGATAAAATTGAATGGCCTAAGTTAAAAGTACGTCTGCAAAGGCAACAATAAAAAATACTTAATGTCTACAAGCGTTTGCAACAGATTTATTTACAAAATAAAAAGGTGATTATAATACGGGCTTCGAACCCACGCCTTCGGGTTCATAAATTGGGTTTGCATCTCAACCAGATGAGCTATTTAGTATAGGCTAAGTAGTGTACTAGGCTGTGTTAGTGGATATTAAATCCACTGTTAAGACCCATAATATTCGCAACATTTGTCTCAGTAGTGTGTTGCTATTAAACTGTCCGTTTACAAATAGCCGTGTTTTTCTTATAATTATTTTCAGTAAGCTTTTGCATTTGTGGTGCTTGTGTGGTACAACTTTTATTATGCCCGGTGAATTATAGGCTATAGTTATTAATCTAAGTGTGGATAGGCCTAATAATCATTTCATAAATCGTTCAGCCTATTTCTTGATATAGCCTACTCCACAGGCCACAGCCAATCAATGGTGTTCAAATCCGATGCAGATAACTGATGTCTAGCTACGTGGCTTCTGTTATTGAAGCCGAGCGCATTAGGCGCGGGTCCCCATTGCTGCCACCTGTCGATCAATGCTCCAACAATGTGCATAGCTGATCTGACTATTTCACCAAGGCTATTTCAGCAAAGTGCATAGCTACATAGACAAAATCTTTGTAAGATTACGTATGCCCAGCGACTAGGCAATTTTAGCAGAATTAACAAAGCGCATGTTACCTCTTTCAGCTAAAGTTTGCTGACTGAACTAAATTTTCACTTCCAATAGCAATTTTGCATAGTTCAAAGAAGTTTATCGTGACAGCTAAGAAAAGCATAGCTGAGGTAACTTAGCAATTTTAAGAGTGTAGCCAAATAGAATAAGTTCAAACTCGAGTTTATTCGAAAGGGCCTATTCGAGTGACAAATATTTCGACAATTATGTGCATCGTTGCAATTATCTTTGTGATTGCATTTACGGAACTTGAGCTAATTTCTATGAGTCGTTGAGGAGACAAAATTTAGATCGAACAAACTTGAATTTGTAAAACATTTGAATAACAAAAGCACTGATTATGTGAATTATGTGCATCGTTGCAATTACTTTGTGAGTGCATTTACGGAAAGTAAAAGCGTGAGAGTACGGCTGTGTAAAACTTGAATTGAGTGAAAACACGAGCAAAGTTGCCAGATCGTGTACTGTGAAAAACCAGCAGTGCCAAAAACAGTTAAAACGCTTCTAACTAAACATAAGAATTATAGGCCTACCTAACTTGCGCTGAAAGTGCCACAAAAACAAAACAAAAGCAGCATTCTTGAATATGTCAAGTCCAGCAGGAATACTCATTTTGTGCTCTGAGGCCCCTACTTTGAATCTAAAACTGAAATCTATCGTCATAGATTGGCAGTTTTCTTCTTTGTCCGCCAACTGTTGTTGGTTAACGTCATTCGTGTATTTCTGACGCATTGAATAAATGTTAATTGAAATAATAGCGTTATTATGTTCTCTGATATAACAGGAAACTGTTTGGCCTTTCTCAAGTATGGTTTCCGACATAATTTTGCAGACTGTAAACGTTGGAAAATGATTTTACAAACTTGATTCAGGCACGAAGTGGGTTTTTTCATGACGTCTCAGACCTGCAGCGCATGAGAAGCTTTTCTGACATATCTGGCAAAGTATATGGTTTCTCTCCAGTATGTGTTCTCGTGTGCCTGTTTAGAAGACTTTGAGTAATAGTTTTAAACTCGCATAGTTGGCAGTGGTGTGATTTCTCTCCAGTATGAATTCTTTCATGACATTTAAGACTATCACATCGGATAAACCGTTTTTGACATGTCTCGCATTGGTGTGGTTTTTCTCCAGTATGAGTTCGTACATGATTTCGCAGGTGAGAAGATTTGTAATAACTCTTTCTACATGTCTGACATTGGTATGGTCTCTCTCCAGTATGGATTCTGGCATGAATTTGTAGCATTGACGATGTGGAAAATATTTTTTTACAAAGAATACACAGAAATCGTTTCTCTTCAGAGTGGGTTCTTTCATGATGTTTCAGACCTGAAAGGCTTGAAAATGTTTTCTGACACACCCGGCAAAGGTATGGTTTCTCTCCAGTATGTGTTCTCATATGAATCTTTAGATAACCTTCATACTTGGTTTTCAAAGCACATAACTGACATTTGTACGGTTTCTCTCCAGAATGAATTATTGCATGACGTGTTAGATGTGAAGATCTGGAAAAACGCTTTTTACATACTTGGCATTGGTAAGGCATTTCTCCAGTATGGATTCTTGCGTGACGTGTAAGACTTGAACACCGAGAAAAACGTTTTTGACATATTTGGCATTGGTAAGGTTTCTGTCTGGTATGAATTCTTTTATGAAGTATTATACCTGAAGATTGGGGAAAACGCTTTTGACATACGAGGCATTGATAAGGCCTCTCTCCAGTGTGGATTCTTGCATGAATTGTTAGATGAGAAGACTTAGAAAAAAGCTTTTGACATACTTTACATTGGTAAGATTTCTCTCCAATATCTAATTTGATATGGTTTTGCAGCTGGGAACTTTCTATCTTTTCTTTTGTTGCATTTACGATGGAATATCCTAATGAATGTCTGAAAGAAATGCTTTTCGACATCATGATTATAAAGTAGCCTAACAGAGTTTGTGCTTCAAAAATGATTTTTACACATAGCTAGAGTAGAAACACTGAAAGCTCTTATAAGTTTCTGTGGACTGATATTATTGTCCAAGCCCTCCTTTTGTTTGCCTTTTTCAGTTTGAAGTTCTCTAAGCGTTCAGTTGAAATCTGATATAGTACATCAACTTTTATTTTGCATTTATTTATTTATATTATTAGCCTAAAAGTAGAAGGCATCATAGTCGTAATAATAAAGATATATAGTTATGGAGAAAGAAACAGAATTCCGCGATGTTGATCGCCTAAGACACAATATTTATCAATTTGCAAAGACATATTTTATTATTAGAATAAACGCATTGCACACGAACAAGCGGTCTCTGTTCCACTATCTATAATAGTCCTTGCACACTGTATTCAAAAGAATGTACATATCCTTTAACATGTTAAAATCACAGTTAGCTCTTAGGAATAAAAATTACAGTTAGCAATAAAATAAAATAATAATAATATCACCATCCAGCGTTTCAATTCGGAGTCTTTCCGTGACACTTTAGCGGAGCCAGACCGAGTGGAGACGTTACACAATAACGGCACTTTGATGTTCATTTTAGACAACAGTAACTGCTTTATAGTTATAATAATAGTAATAAAATAAAAAAATAAAAATAATAATAATAATAATAATAATAATAATTAAAAGTAAGGCTATTAATACAAATAAGGCATTACGCACCAATGTAGCTCAACATGAAAAGGAAACAAGAATGAAGACCTTTCTGTATGAATTGGCTGCAGAAGTCCCATTTAGGAAATAAGTAAGGACCCTTTAATAAAATTAATGTCGTTGCAGATACCGACTGAGAACGGAAACATACGCGCCGAGGTTTAGACGCTTACGCCGTTGAGAGCAATTATATTACGGTTGTAAAATGCACTGACATTTTTATATGGAGAAGATATTTAGGAAGATTACCCTTACGCATCGACGAATAAAACGATCGACGTATAATTACTAAAAACGCCTCAAGTAGGCCTACTGACTAATTGCGGTCCGCTAGTTGGTGAATTTACACTGATAATAATAACTAAATGAGAAAATCAATTTAAAATTACAAAGACTGATTGATAATCGACGACTAACGTGAATTAATTTTTAAACAGTAGATTTGTAATGTTACCTCGTCGACAACTTCACTGATAAGTGACGTCATCATTGTTTGTGCTCATTAAATAAGCAAGAAGTCTATATCGTACTATAGAGGTGTCAAATTCACTCTTGCTGCAGTTTTGCATTTGGAAATCAGAAGTTTATATTGCACTAAACAAGTGATTTTATATTCAGAAACATTGAACACTAGAACGTCGGCATGGGTCATTTTTGACCCATAGCGCACTTTGCGAGTGTGCCATGTAGCACCCAGTAACCATTAAAGGAAAATATTTTATGATATCTATGGCATTGTGACCGCAAAGGCATAGAAGAAAAATCTTATTAATAGCTGGTCAGGTATAGGAGTTAGAGCAACCAATACCTAGAAGGACGGATTGGGGTCATTTTTGACCCATGACACTATTACTGCAAATGCCTATTTTTCTAGTGTGTCTATCTTATATTAACCTTACATATTTATGACGGCATTGCAAAGCACACATTCTTCCCGCCATTTGTAAACAGTTTTGTTTATTGTTTCAAACACAATTGATATAAAAACAGCTATATCTGAGGGTTATCGATACCTGCGCTAAAATGAGTCGTTGTGTACGATTATATGCATACAGCAAACCAAGCCCTTCGTTTGATTCAAGAAATCGGTGAGGACACTTCTATCGAATCGGAAGACAATGATAGTGAGGCCTCTGTCTCAGATACCGGAATACAAAACCTGTCTGTTGAGGCAAGTAGCAGTTCTTCTGTTTCAAGTGTCGAAAATGATCATGGTGGACAAGAGAACCCATTAGAAATCCTGAAGTTCCTATCTCTGGAAGTGTGCGTGCATGTGGTCGAGGGGGTGCATTTGGTCGAGGACGAGGTCGTGGTTACAGAGGGGGTCGCTCATCATTTCAACATCGTGACAACCCAAATGTAGCAGCTACAGAAACCAGGGAAGCATCAAGGGATGGCAATGTCTGGATTTTGATTTCACCCGATGATGCACCTCGTGGAAGGCTAAGCAGTCAGAACGTGCTCCGCGAAGTTTCAGGACTAACGCTGTTTGCGACAACAAATAAGAAAAGATTTCTATTTTGATCGCGTTTCGACTTCTGGTTGATGAAGGCATAATGCGTCACATCATCCAACGATGCACTGAAACAGAAGCACGAGCGTGTCTGGGAGACGACTCATGTTCAGTATCGCTTGAGGTACTTGACGCCTCTAAATAGTAGCCTACCTTCAGGCACTTTAGGGGAAGCATAAATAAATTAAAAGTTTAACATTCTGAAAGCTTATTACAATGATATCAGTAAATCATTCATTTATTTTCAGGACTCGTGCAAAAATGCGCGGTGCTTTTACGGCGGAAGATTCCGCCACGCAGCGCATGAAGAAATTACTTCTGTGGCGGAAAGTGTTTAGCATTTTATTTAATGACGACACTAACCCTAATCCTGACCCTAACCGACCCTCACAACGCCTAATCTGACCCTAACCGACCCTCACGACGCCAATTGATATAGCCTAAGTAACACAGTTTGGACAATGCGCATGCGCCAGAAGACTACGCATGCGCAAAGGTCTCCTGCCGCGGAATTGTATCCAAAATATTACTCATGGGGCGGACTTTCTCGCTGCAGAAGAATAATCCTTCAAAAATACATGGTTTCTATAAATGAAACTGTATGGGTCAAAAATGACCCATTCCGACGTTTTAGGTGGTAGAAAAGAGCCGACGTTCTAGCGTTAAGTAAACAAAAAGTTGATATCGTACTATAAGATGTGTCACAGTAATTCTTACTGCCGTTTTACACTTTTAAACTATGAATTTTAGATTCAAAACATTTAACACACGTGACACATCACTACTTTGTCAGGATTTTAGGCAATTTTGTTCGAATTTGAGAAATAAAGGCCTGATAGGTGTCGACGAGATCGTGCTGTTCTTCTATCCTCACGAGCACCTCATACTATGTTTGTTCCTGTCTGACCACTCTGGGCCTCCGCCACTCAGACGAGGAAGAATGGATCGCGGTCGGGTTGAAGGTAGGCACGACACTTTGTGCCACCACTGTCGATTGGAATGCCGAGGAGGAAGAGGTGAAAACAAGGCCTAGGTTTTAAACATCCTCAGGACAGCGCTACGCAGAGAGAAAATCTCTGCACAGGGAGAGCCTTTTAAGAGCAGAAGGAAAGCGGTAAAACGGTGTCACAATCATCCCTTGGTTAGGTGGACGATGCCTGGCATGGGATGTGACAGTATCCCACACCTAGGCCTACTCCACGCCTCATCATGCTCACACATCCATTCGTGCAGCTGCTACAGGATTTTTGGTGGTTTCGGTAAATATTACCATGTGTCGCATTATATGCGTGACGTACTCCACTGGCTTCCTGTTTCCCACCGCATTCCATTTAGGATTTCGGTCTGGGTCTGGCGGTGCCATTTAGGGAGTGCCCCAACCTACTTGCGCGAGTTCTGCTGCCCCACCTCAGGTTTGGCTGCACGCATATATCTTCGTTCTGCGTCTCGAGACGAACTTGATGTTCCCTTTGCGCGCACTTCAAAGATGCAGCGTCGTGCCTTCTCAGTGGTTGGGCCGACCACGTGGAATAATCTTCCTTCCGAGCTGCGTGTTCCTTTACCTAGTGATTCTGCATAGCGATATGCATGCATCGATCCATGGCAGCGTTAAACATCTTATGACAGCAAAGGCTGTTGACTCAGAGATTGTAACGTTACCTCGTAGACTAAGTCACTGGTAAGTGACGTCATCATTGTTTGTGCTCACCAAGTAACTATGGAGTTTATATCGTACTATAAGAGGTGTCAAATTCACTCTGCAGTTTTACAGTTGCAAATCCGAAGTTAACATTGTACTAAACTAGATTTTATATATTCAAAAACATTTAACATACGTGACATATCACTACTTTGACAGATTTTCAGACATTTGTTCGAATTTAAAAGTAATATACAAGTGTAAATCTGAGTCCGGTTGCCAGATTAATATAGGCTGGTCTATGTAGGCCTACCTTAACCCTAGGGCTACCAAGCTTTTTTGTAACACTGGCTACCAAGGGGGGGTGGTTACCACCCCCTGGATTTCGTGTTTGGTTTACATATCATAACTTGTAATATAGCAATGGATTCAGCATTCATTTCTGCACAGAACGGTATATTTAGTTGTACATTATGTGAATACACCTCGAAATTACATCACTTTTAACAACGGAACCCATTAATTAGCAATATTGTATATTATTGCGTACATTTTGTACTTTTTCGATAAACAAATATAAGATTATGTGTGTTTTGAAACTAATCTATGTATAAAAGATACAAACAATCATCCCTACACATGTTTATATAGTATAAATGTACATCCATACATGTATATCCATACATATATATCGGTTTACGTTGTAATGCTGTATTCAGCCATTTTCACACAGATTACGCGTATTATTATTTATTTTGATCACTTCCGGTATTCAAAAGACAAAGATCTTGGTATGCAAATGAAGCCCTACATTCCCTCTAAAGAATGGTATCTTTGTTTCTCTTCCAGGAAGACAAATGAATACGCTACAGACAAAAAACTAAGGGGGGAGTGCTTCCATTCAGCCATTTTTCACGGATGTTACGCGTATTATTATTTATTTTGAGCACTTCCGGTTGTCTCAGGTCAACTCAGTGACCATAGAAATGTAGCCCCACATTCCTCTACAGAATGGTATAATTTGTTTCTCTTAATATTAAAAGACGGAAAATATATAGTCGAAAATCTAAGGGGGTGGTATCCACCCCCCTGGTGCCTCGGGTATATTGGGTATAACTTTTGAACGGTGTGAGATATCATCTCACATTTTACCTCAAAACGTGTGTAAATGAACCCCCTACAGCTACCTAAAAGGTCAATTTTTATTCCATACGGAAAAAGTTTACAATGTAAATCTAGTCCGGTTGCCAGATTAATATAGGCTGGTCTATGTAGGCCTACCTTAAGCGTAATGTCATTTGAATTTTTATTATTATATATGTACGTATGTATGCATGAGCACTTGTTATGTACTCTAAATAATTATAATGTCATATTATAAATTATTAATTATTAAATTTCATTTTGAAATCATTGATAGAAACATTTGCTAAGTCGCGTATTATAATGTATCATTTTTAGTCATTATTGTATAGGCTACATGATATAAATATAATTACCTACAGATTGAATTACAAATAACCTCAGCCTTTAAATTTTAATCAAATAATCTTACACTTTGACCCCACATCAAAAATAAACTGTTGCAAATCATGTTTCTATCATATCAGTGTTATACGTCACACAATTTCTACTCTTAGCCTGCTCGATCTCTTGTCTTCTCTCGCCTGGAGTACGCCAACTCGGACTTGGTAATTAACCTCTGATCAAGATGTCAACAGGCTTTTACATAATTATCCTAAATTCGCTGGCTCGCGTGGCACTTATATCTACCTTCAACCTATATCTCAGCCAAAATGTCTTGCCGGTGAGAGGTGGTGCATAGTCTGACAGTCCTTTGTGCATATGCCCTGTAAACTTCCGCCTTCCTGGCTTCTGCTGCTAGCACAAACGAACTGCAGGCATGCATCTTACCAACAGAGTCGGCTGAGACACCATATTATACGAACTTGCGAATGCAGGACTCAGCGCGTTGATGAACCTGACAGGTGGTCCAACTTTTCGCCAACAGGAGTAAGATCTCCGATGTACAGAGAAAACATGGACAGGCCTAATAGGTGTTCACGCGAACGTGCTTCCCTGCTCACCTCACGAGCACTTCATTCTGGTGATTGGATGTTAGGTCCTCTGTGACCGCACTGTGTCTGTGCCTCTCACACGGATCGCAGTCGGGTTGAGAACCCTATTTGTGCCACCACTGTTTAGAAAAAGTCCACACAAATTGGATTGCAGTGGAGGAGGAGGAAGCGGGAACAACAGCGCACGGTATACTAAACACCATCAGGACAGCGCTAAGCAGTGAGGATATTTCTGCACAGAGAGAGCATCACGGCCGTTTAAGAGCAGACGGAAAGCGTCAAAACAGTGACACAATCATCCCTTGGTCACGTGGACGATGCCTGGCAATGGATGTAGCAGTGTCTCACACCTAGGCCACGTATCATCATGATCACATATCCATTCATGCACCTGCTACAGCATTGTTGGTGGTTTCTGCAAATTTGACCATGTCTCACATCATATGCCTGATGTACTCCACTGGCTTCCTGTTTCCCAGCGCATTCCATTTAGGATTTCGGTCTGGGTCTGGCGGTGCCACTTAGGGAGCGACTCAGCCTACTTGCGCGAATTCACTTGCCCCACCTCAGGTTTGGCTGCCCGCATAAATCTTCGATTGCGTCTCGAGGCGAACTTGCTGTTCTCTTTGCGCGCACTTCAAAGATGCAGCGTCGTGCCTTCTCAGTGGTAGGGCCGACCACGTGGAATAATCTTCCTTCAGAGCTGCTTGTTCCTTTAGCTAGTGACTCTGCATAGCGATATGCATGATTGCATGGATCGATCCATGGCAGCGTTAAACATCTTATGGAATCCGATACCGATGACCCCGACAGAAATTATGTGAATAGTTCTCACCGTTCGTATGGCACAATATATATAGTTCATACTGGAAGACGGCGTTTAGAAGAAACGGAAGAACATAAAACTGGAATTGGATCGCACTCAGTTGTTCATGGATGCTACATTTCTAAGAGTCGATACTAACTAACTATGACAAATAAAGATCGAACACACTTTATTTGCTGAGACGTTTCAACCTTAACTAAACTTATCATACATGTATGAAATTATCGTTGCAATTGTTTTGTGATTTCAGTTACTGGACACTAAAACAGAGTATACGACCATGAAAACTTCGATTGAGTGAAAACATGAAAAGCTACAGTAGATCATGTCATGTAAACCACCAGTGCAACAATAAAAACAAGAGTTACAATGCTTAATTAAACTTAAGAATAATAGGCTTAAATAAACTGAACTAAAAAATTTAAAAGGAAACGCAAAACAAAGAAGGATCCTTCAATATTTGCTGTCCTACAGGAATATTCAGTTGCACCGCACTAAAGCTCTTACTTTGAATATAAAACTGATATGCATGAATTCGTTCGTGTGTTTACTATCATCATAGATTGAGTAGCTCCACACACATTTTTCTTATTTGCTTAACCAACTGTTGTTGGCGAACTCAATAACGTCAAATATTTCAAGTAATTTCTGGTTGAGATTTTTCTTTAACCGTAGCCTAGACTCGAAGATTGCGAAAATGTTTCTGCAAACCTTTTGTCAGCAATTTACTGCAGATCTATCTTGGGCCCTCAGTCTCATTGCATTTACAAGATGGATGCTGCATATCGTTTTTGTTTAACTACTGTTTATAGCGACATTTCTAAAAGTCCATACTGATTAACCTGGGATTATTATTACTAAAGAGATTCGAAACGGACGAAATTTGGGTCATTGCCCTAGATTATGTCTGTGACTCTGATTTTACATCCGGGACCTTTGCAGGTCAGATCAGTTTTAGTCCCGTTTCTTTTCTGGACGATTGTCGTTACAAAACGAAAGCGACTTAATTCAATAAAAATATTTGCAACGTATGTATCTTGTAAATTACTAAAACAACGTCGAGAATGATTTATTTGGCTTTCTTTGCGAGAGTATTTACCTGCTGAGTGCCCGGATGACAGTGTAATCTAAAAATAGATGGTCACATACATCGCCTGCGATGTTTCAGAAAAGACGATCTCTGATTGGCTGACATATTGCCGCTGCGTATCCCGTCAGTAATAATAATCCCAGGATTAACTATGACAAATGAAGATCGAACTAACTTTATTTACTAATTATCAACTAAAAATCATCGTTATGACTGTGAAATTATCGTTGCAATTACTTTTGTACAGTTTGATTGAAAACAGCTCGTAAAAGCATAAAAACAATAGCTTCGTTTCTTTGTAGACTCAAAGGTAGGGAATAATTTTTTTACATATTATGTCACACAGGATGATTTCTCTCCATCTAGGGTTCATTCATGCATTTCATGGCTGTTCTGAAATAAGGTTTTTAACAATAAATTTTGCAGACTGTAAACTTTGAAAACTATTTTACAAACTTGAGCCAGACACGGAGTGGGTTTTTTCATGATGTCTCAGACCAGATGCCCTTGAGAAGGTTTTCTCACACATCGTGCAAAGGTATGGTTTCTCTCCAGTATGTGTTCTCGAGTGAATCCTTAGATTACTTTTAGTATTAGTTTTAAACTCACATAATTTGCAGCGGTAAGGTTTCTCTCCAGTATGAATTCTTGCATGACTTTTGAGATGAGAAGACTGGAAAAACCATTTTTGACAGATCTGGCACTGGTATGGTTTTTCTCCAGTATGGGTTCGAGCATGATCTCGTAGGTGAGCGGATTGGGAATAACTATTTTTACATATATGACATTGATATGGTCTCTCTCCAGTATGGATTTGAACATGTCTTTGTAGGGTTGAAGATGTGGCAAATGGTTTTTGACAAAGAATACACAGATATCGTTTCGCATCAGGGTGGGTTTTCTCATGATTTTTCAGACCTGAATAAGATGAGAATGTTTTATGACATGCCCGGCATAGGTATGGTTTCTCTCCAGTATGCGTTCTCACATGATTCTTTAGATAACGTTCATACTTCGTTTTAAACTCACATAACTGACATTTGTACGGTTTCTCTCTGGTATGAATTCTTGCATGAACTGTCAGATATGAACATTTGGAAAAATGTTTTTTGCATACTTGGCATTGGTAAGGTTTCTCTCCGGAATGAATTCTGACATGATCATGTAGAATATGAGAATGTGCGAATACTTGCTTACATACTTTGCACTGAAACGGTTTCTCTCCACTATGGGTTCTAGTGTGTGTTTTCAGACTCGAAGAGTATGCGAATGTTTTTTTACATACCAAACAAGAGTATGCATTTTCTCGAGTATGGATTCTCATGTGTCTCTGTAGGTCACAGGCGCGCCAAAATATCTTTTCGCAAAGCTCACATTCGCGTGTCTTTGATTTGGAATGGCTTTCCTTGTTTTCCTTCGTATGATTATCTAGCACAAATGATTTCTGACATAGTTGGGAACTTTCTGTCTCTCTTTGTGTTGCATTTCCGATGGAATATGCTGATGAATGCTTGGTAGAAATGCTTTATGACATCACTAATTAGTATGAATTGTCTGAGTGGTGTGCTTCAGTTGTGATTTTTGCACAAAGCCAGTCTAGTTTAAAACTATGTACTTCTTTTAAGTTTTATGGACTGAAATTATTCTTCAACCTTGCCAGTTGTTTGCCTTTTCAGTATTTAGCTCACTAAGCAGCCAGTAGAAATCTAAAACAGTACAGCATCGTAGTCGCAATATAAAAGACACATTATTATGGGATACAGAATCAAAATTCCGCCAGCTTGATCGCCTAAGACACAATATCAATTTGCAATAAACACATTCAACATCAATATTCAGTCCGTATTCCACTATCTAAAATAGTCCTTGAACAGTAGGCCTATGTTTAATTCGTTGGTATGCTACTTGTTGGTCATTACCTGAATCAAATAGCGTAAAATCATCGTGCAGCATGATTCATTTCTGCCACTTAAGTTTAGTAGGATACCGTCTTTCTGCGTGGCTGAAGCGAAATTAAACCACAAGAATATGCATGATGGAGAAATTTAGTTTCCAAAAGATATTGACTATATCCCAAAATTCCCAAGCCCACATATTAAGGCCATATCCTTAAACCCCATAACACTAAGACTTCCATCTTGCACTGCTGGCACTGCTAGAAAGGATTGATGAAGCAGATGGGTATAACTAACTTAGAGTACGAGTGTCTCGATTTTTGTTTTCGCTCAATTGATCTCGATTCCATAAAATTGCGCTTCCAGATTAATTTTCTTCAATAACAGGAACAGGGTTTCAAGTGTTGTATTTCATGTTGAATAAATTACATATTGTCATGCATCTAGTATGCTAGCACTCGATTTAAACTACCTTTATTCTGTGTTGTAAGAATTATTTGGTAATTGTAACTATAAATTAGACCTAGTTGGTCATTGTGTCAAATACTTACGTAGGCCTATAATTATATCTTTAGGGCATGTTGAAAAGCAATGTGCCGTGAATTTCATTAGCCCCAACACGCACACAATCTATTATCCAGTATGGCAATGATGGTCCATTTGTTTCATGGACAGAATGATGTCAACAGTCTTGAATCTTGCAGTCAAAGCAGGAAGAATAAGCTTTACTGCTGGGGTAGAACGCAAGTCAAGTCATTAAGAGTAGCCTATTGCTTACGAAATCTGGAATGTATGGAACTGAAGAAGCACAGGAGAAGTCGCAATTCAAGGTAGAACACAAAACGAAATTCAAAATACATTCCAGATTCAAAGCCATTTATAGACATCATAGGCGTAACATTCTATCGTAACAGTCCGGTCATCATCACTTTCAAAATGGCGATGACAGTCACCACCACTTTTGTCCGGTTACGTATCGATAGTCCGAAGGTTCGATAGTCCGAAGGTTCGATAGTCCGAAGGTTCGATAATCCGAAGGTTCGATAATCCGAAGGTTCGATAGTCCGACAGTTTCATGGTAAAACCGTAGTTTACGTTGCTAGGCCTAAATTTTTTCAATGTCTTCAATGCCACACTTGACGTTGGTAAGTAAGCAGTCTACCTGTGTGCATGATAACTATCATTAATCCAGCTTCCATTTCATCAAACAATTTTTTCATCAATCTAACTTCCATTTAATTGGAAAAAATACGGTAATCCCGTAGTTTAGGTTGGTAAATTCCTTAAGAGAAGTTTAGGTTGGTAAATTATTTGGTAAACGTGTAGTTTAGCGTCGTAAATTATTTTCTGACTTTAAGTGAAACAAATAGCGCTGTAAATTATTTCAAATAACGTACCACTGCCCAATTAATGCATTAGTATAGTTATAATTGGTTAAACAGGAGGAAATCGATTGAAAAATTATTTTAAATATTCAATATTTCTCATAGCAAATGGCCGGTCGAAACTTTAATCGAACGACAACCCGTTCCGGAAGTCAACTTTTGTGAAGTCGTCAATAATATTCATATTCAAGGTCGACACTTGGCGCAAGACGAATTTCAAATCGTGTCCTTGCAGAATATAAAAATTTATTTAAAACGAAACGTCTGAATAATGCAGCTGTTCAAACTATCAATCATTAAACCCTTTCACGCTGCATCTCCGCCATAGCCCTTGAAATTCCTCAAATTCCTTTGCACTGGATAGCAAGAAAAGCTGCAATTTGGCCCTTCATCTAAAAAACTGACTTCTGCATTTTTGGGAGGACCTGTTAGGCACTCATAAGGCTATCCAAAATGACAATCAATGATATTTTGCAATCACTCTTCAATCAGTGGTAGCCTTTCAGTTCTATCATCGTTGTATTACCAAAATGCACTGCAGAAATTGCTGTGTGGAAATCCTGAAATTTGACCCTTGATATGAAATACTTAGACCCTAAGTATGTGAAAGGCCTATTGACAGTTGTTAGGGCTATCAAAAGCGCCAATCACTCATCTCTAATAATCACTCTTCTCTCGGTGGCAACCTTTAAACTTACCATCATTGTGAAGGTGTAATGCATTGCATAAATTGCAAGAAGGAATGCTGTAACTTGTCCCATGAAGTAAAATACTTATCGTCTAAGTATGCGAAAGCCCTTTCTAGGGCTTAAAGACCACCATTCATGCTATCCAAAACGCCAATCACCCATCTCTTTCAATCACCATCAATTGTCTAAGTGGTAGCCCTTGAAACTTACCATTATTGTCAATGCAAAATCCATTATACAAATGCATTGCAAGATATACTGTTACTTGACCTTTGAAATAAAATACTTAGATCCTTAGTATGTAAAATCCGTTTCTAGGGACTAAAGAGCACCCTTGATGCTATAGAAACTGCCAATCACTCGTCTGTTTCAATCACCATTGTGTAAGTGGTAGCCCTTCAAGAAAACCACTATTGGCAACACAAAATCCATTGTACAAATGCATTACAAGATATACTGTTACTTGACCTTTGAAATAAAATACTTAGACCCTAAGTATGTGAAAGCCGTATCTAGGTACTAAAGAGCTCCCTTAGTGCTCTCCAAAACGCCAATCACCCATCCGTTTCAATCACCAATGGCTTCAAGGATACCACTATTTCCAATGCAAGAGCCATTCTCTAAATGCATTCCAAGATATACTGTTACTTGACACTTGAAATACAATAATTAGATCCTATGTATGTGAAAGCCGTATCTAGGGACTAAAGAGCACCCTTTGTGCTATCCAAAACGCCAATCACCCATCACTTTCAATCACCACTGTCTAAGTGGTAGCATTTCAAGAATACCACTATTTCCAGTGCAAGATCCATTGTTCAAATGCATTGCAAGATATGCTGTTACTTGACCCTTGAAATAAAATACTTAGATCCTAAGTATGTGAAAGCCGTATCTAGGGACTAAAGAGCACCCTTAGTGCTATACAAAATGCCAATCACCCATCCCTTTCAATCACCATTGTCTAAGTGGAAGCATTTCAAGAATACCACTATTTCCAGTGCAAGATCCACTGTTCAAATGCATTGCAAGATATGCTGTTACTTGACCCTTGAAATAAAATACTTAGATCCTAAGTATGTGAAAGCCGTATCTAGGGACTAAAGAGCACCCTTAGTGCTATCCAAAACGCCAATCACCCATCCGTTTCAATCACCACTGTCTAAGTGGTAGCCCTTCAAAAATACCACTATTTCCAGTGCAAGATCCATTGTACAAATGCATTGCAAGATATACTGTTACTTGACTCTTGAAATAAAATACTTAGATCCTAAGTATGTGAAAGCCGTATCTAGGGACTAAAGAGCACCCTTAGTGCTATCCAAAACGCCAATCACCCATCCGTTTCAATAACTCTTCTCTAAGTGGTTACATTTTCAACTTAAACATTATTGTCAAGCTAAAATACACTTGAAATCCATTTCAAATCATGATGTTACTGGAGCCTTCCAATTAAATACTTATCATCTAGGTAATTGGAAGCACTCTCTAGGGCCTGAAGAGAAACCTTTATGATCACCAATACCACAATCACCCACCTTTTTCAATCAACACTGTCTAAGTGCTCACCCTTCCACTTACACATTGTTGTCAAGCCAAAATACACTGTAGAAATGCATTGCAAATTATGCTATTACTGAACCCTTCTAATTAAATACTTATCGTCCAGGTATGAGAATGCACTCTCTAGGGCCTTAAGAGAAACCTTTATGCTCACCAATACCACAATCACCCACCTTTTTCAATCACCAGTGTCTAAGTGCTCACCCTTCAACTGAAACACCATTTTCAAGCCAAAATACACTGTAGAAATGCATTGCAATATAGTGTTACTTGACTCTTTCAATTAAATACTTATTGTTTAGGTGTGTGAAAGCCCTTTCTAGGGCATAAAGGGAAGCCTCTGTGCTAACCAAAACCAGAATCACCCATCTATTTCAAATGCTCTTCTCTAAGTGCTCACCCTTCAAGTGAAACACTATTTTCAAGCCAAAAATACACTGTAGAAATGCATTAATAGTAATGTTGTTATTTCAGCGTCCAAATTAAATACTTATCGTATAAGTATGTGAAAGCTTTTTCTAGGGCCTAAAAGCCACCCTTAATACTACTGATAGGTGCTTGAAAGGTCACATATGAAGAGTCTGTATCAATATCTACAGACATACGTGCAATATCGCTCATACATCATACGTGTATACGGACACAAATACACATGTATAAGCATATCGCACTTGTTTGTGTTGTATGTTACAGGTAAGCTTTCTGTCGAGTCGAGGTTGAAGGCATTCAGGCAAGACAGTATTGGGTATCATGAAACGACTGATTACCATCTGTCTGGTCCTGCAGTTTTACTGGAATGGAAGGTGCAAGAAGCAGGGTTTTACTGATGTGAAACGTTCTGCTGTTGTCTGGAGTAAGCATTCGAATGTAAATATATTTTCTAGTCAAGCATGCTACGGTCTGTGTACTTAAGTTGCTGCCTTGGTTTCCTGCTCTAGAGAGATTCTGTCTGAAATTGGGTATCAGTTTGACAGAACAGTGAACTCAAGTCATTCACATTATTCACGATCCGTTCCTTTTACGTCAGTCTTATCATTTTTGAAGAAGACATGTGCCATTGGTTGATGCCTTGAGCATTAGATAACAGTGGGGTAGAAGTTACTAAGTAATTAATTAAATCCAATCCCGGTTACATAGATACGAAAACGTGTTCCATGAGCACCCCTTGCACACCAAGGACAATGACTGCAGACTTCTGTTTGCAAGATGAGGTGGAGAGAACCATCTGTCTTGCGCCATGAGGTTAAAACAGAAATTCCGTTGCTGCATTTCCTGGTTGCCTTGAGGTCTGATCTTCTTTGTGATATTCTTATTTAAATACGGTACTGTATTGTACTTATTGAATGTTTTCAATTATATGCCTTCATATAAGAATAACAGAGAATTAATTCTATTATAATGTGTATATAATCTACATATGTAGCTGAAGTGCTCAATATAGCAATATTTAAATCACTTACAAAAGTCAGCTATAAGTACAAGGTATAAATGTTTGACAAGTATAGGCCTAGGTGTAGGAGCAATTTTTCATTAGGATGTTAAATGTGCCTATTATGTGAATCCAAAGATTCTGTTTAACCTACCTGCTTTTGTCATTACTGCTGCAGATGCTGTTTGCATGAATGGCCCTACTTCTTCAGCAAGGAACTGAGAATGGAGTGGAATAGAATTTTAAGTGTGGCTTCGACAGGCAAGAATCACTCTGTGGAAGCGTTATGGTATAGTATAATAGTGGCCAATATATTCATGTGCTATCTAATTTTACAATATTTCAATTGTGCATGGACAATCGTATATAGGCTGTATAAGTATGCAATATATTACTTAGTATACTAGTTGTATTCTTAAATTATTAGATATTTAAGAAGTCTTACAGTGTACTTAGTACAGATTGGTTGTTTAGAGGGCACAGAAGAAGGAGAAATTTCGAAATGGATATCTGTCCTGGTGGTGATGTTACAAACTGGAGCCATGTGTTCCATATTGTGACATTTGACACTTTAACAATGAGCTGCTTTTGTTTGTGTCTTGTGTCGCTTTCAGTAGTCCTACACTCGTCGTTAAAGTGTTAAAAGCTGGATTAACTGTTTCAATGTTTTTTCTAATTCTCTGTGATACCATCAATGACGTTTACTTCAATATCATTATTTTCTTAGAAGTATGTTAACAGTAATTCCTTTATGTTAGCAGTAATTAGAGTGAAGCTTAATTCAAAGCAATTTATTTCTTATCTTTGTGAACTGCTTCAATATTATCTGTTTTACTGTTTGTAATTTTTCTGGTATGGTAGTTGGCTTTAACTGAAACAGATTTACATAGAACTCGGAAATCTGAATCAAAATTCAGAGCTGGTTTAAATGTTCCTCTGTTCCCCTGTTGTTTGTCATTCTGTGTGATACGATGCATGGTAATAACTTCTATATTGTTACTTCAGTAGCATTATGGCAATTATATGTTATCATGAAGTTATTGGAAGTAATACTTTATTTTACTTCTTATTACATGTATTCAGAACTGATCCACTCATTGTTATTTCTGTGCTATAATGGCTGCTGTTCATTTCTTCAGAAATTCTTCATGATTTTCGAGAAGAGTGTAGCAAGTATGGAGTTGCTAAAAGCATGGACATACCAGACCCATGAAAGGAGTTGAAATTCCTGGAGTTGGAAAGGTCAGCTTGTGTGTAAAAAATGTCACCATTAGAACACCATTTATATCTTGCACTTACAGCCGACAGTTTTGAGTAATAGTAGTGAAAATAAGCTTATTCTCATGAGTTTGCTTTTGTGAGCAGTGGAGTTTACATATGTGCAGTGATTCGCTGTAACTATTCTGTGTTTTGTATTCCAACCACACACATGACATGTCAGAAAGGTGTTGGACATATTTCTGTTTTCAGTATCCTTTAATTTTTCTACAAATCGTGCCTATATGTATTAAACAGAATGACAATTAGAAACTGGAAGTATGTAAATAAGAAAACAATTCCACGAAATTACCTGTAAATAGAATATAACTCATTACAACTATATAAGTCTCGAGAATGAATGAATGAATGAACGATACTCAATCAAATTCCTGAGATGAATGAATGATAATGTCACTTTATAAGTGAAAAGCCTCACAAATTAAATTCAGGAAGGTGATTGAGCTAAGTCCCTCACAAGTCTAAGACTATTCGGTTAGGTTATTTCAGGTTGGTTCTTGATAGGTAGTGGTCAGTAATTGATTGGCACAACATGGACTTATTTACATACTTCCAGTTTATTTGCCATTCTGTTTAATACATCTGAGGCCGATTTGTAGAAAAATTAAAGGATACTGAAAACAGAAATATGTCCAACACCTTTCTGACATGTCATGTGTGTGGTTGGAATACAAAACACAGAATAGTTACAGCGAATCACTGCACATATGTAAACTCCACTGCTCACAAAAGCAAACTCATGAGAATAAGCTTATTTTCACTACTATTACTCAAAACTGTCGGCTGTAAGTGCAAGATATAAATGGTGTTCTAATGGTGACATTTTTTACACACAAGCTGACCTTTCCAACTCCAGGAATTTCAACTCCTTTCATGGGTCTGGTATGTCCATGCTTTTAGCAACTCCATACTTGCTACACTCTTCTCGAAAATCATGAAGAATTTCTGAAGAAATGAACAGCAGCCATTATAGCACAGAAATAACAATGAGTGGATCAGTTCTGAATACATGTAATAAGAAGTAAAATAAAGTATTACTTCCAATAACTTCATGATAACATATAATTGCCATAATGCTACTGAAGTAACAATATAGAAGTTATTACCATGCATCGTATCACACAGAATGACAAACAACAGGGGAACAGAGGAACATTTAAACCAGCTCTGAATTTTGATTCAGATTTCCGAGTTCTATGTAAATCTGTTTCAGTTAAAGCCAACTACCATACCAGAAAAATTACAAACAGTAAAACAGATAATATTGAAGCAGTTCACAAAGATAAGAAATAAATTGCTTTGAATTAAGCTTCACTCTAATTACTGCTAACATAAAGGAATTACTGTTAACATACTTCTAAGAAAATAATGATATTGAAGTAAACGTCATTGATGGTATCACAGAGAATTAGAAACAACATTGAAACAGTTAATCCAGCTTTTAACACTTTAACGACGAGTGTAGGACTACTGAAAGCGACACAAGACACAAACAAAAGCAGCTCATTGTTAAAGTGTCAAATGTCACAATATGGAACACATGGCTCCAGTTTGTAACATCACCACCAGGACAGATATCCATTTCGAAATTTCTCCTTCTTCTGTGCCCTCTAAACAACCAATCTGTACTAAGTACACTGTAAGACTTCTTAAATATCTAATAATTTAAGAATACAACTAGTATACTAAGTAATATATTGCATACTTATACAGTCTGTATACGATTGTCCATGCACAATTGAAATATTGTAAAATTAGATAGCACATGAATATATTGGCCACTATTATACTATACCATAACGCTTCCACAGAGTGATTCTTGCCTGTCGAAGCCACACTTAAAATTCTATTCCACTCCATTCTCAGTTCCTTGCTGAAGAAGTAGGGCCATTCATGCAAACAGCATCTGCAGCAGTAATGACAAAAGCAGGTAGGTTAAACAGAATCTTTGGATTCACATAATAGGCACATTTAACATCCTAATGAAAAATTGCTCCTACACCTAGGCCTATACTTGTCAAACATTTATATACCTTGTACTTATAGCTGACTTTTGTAAGTGATTTAAATATTGCTATATTGAGCACTTCAGCTACATATGTAGATTATATACACATTATAATAGAATTAATTCTCTGTTATTCTTATATGAAGGCATATAATTGAAAACATTCAATAAGTACAATACAGTACCGTATTGAAATAAGAATATCACAAAGAAGATCAGACCTCAAGGCAGCCAGGAAATGCAGCAACGGAATTTCTGTTTTAACCTCATGGCGCAAGACAGATGGTTCTCTCCACCTCATCTTGCAAACAGAAGTCTGCAGTCATTGTCCTTGGTGTGCAAGGGGTGCTCATGGAACACGTTTTCGTATCTATGTAACCGGGATTGGATTTAATTAATTACTTAGTAACTTCTACCCCACTGTTATCTAATGCTCAAGGCATCAACCAATGGCACATGTCTTCTTCAAAAATGATAAGACTGACGTAAAAGGAACGGATCGTGAATAATGTGAATGACTTGAGTTCACTGTTCTGTCACCCTGATACCCAATTTCAGACAGAATCTCTCTAGAGCAGGAAACCAAGGCAGCAACTTAAGTACACAGACCGTAGCATGCTTGACTAGAAAATATATTTACATTCGAATGCTTACTCCAGACAACAGCAGAACGTTTCACATCAGTAAAACCCTGCTTCTTGCACCTTCCATTCCAGTAAAACTGCAGGACCAGACAGATGGTAATCAGTCGTTTCATGATACCCAATACTGTCTTGCTTGAATGCCTTCAACCTCGACTCGACAGAAAGCTTACCTGTAACATACAACACAAACAAGTGCGATATGCTTATACATGTGTATTTGTGTCCGTATACACGTATGATGTATGAGCGATATTGCACGTATGTCTGTAGATATTGATACAGACTCTTCATATGTGACCTTTCAAGCACCTATCAGTAGTATTAAGGGTGGCTTTTAGGCCCTAGCCCTAAAAGCTTTCACATACTTATACGATAAGTATTTAATTTGGACGCTGAAATAACAACATTACTATTAATGCATTTCTACAGTGTATTTTTGGCTTGAAAATAGTGTTTCACTTGAAGGGTGAGCACTTAGAGAAGAGCATTTGAAATAGATGGGTGATTCTGGTTTTGGTTAGCACAGAGGCTTCCCTTTATGCCCTAGAAGGGGCTTTCACACACCTAAACAATAAGTATTTAATTGAAAGAGTCAAGTAACACTATATTGCAATGCATTTCTACAGTGTATTTTGGCTTGAAAATGGTGTTTCAGTTGAAGGGTGAGCACTTAGACACTGGTGATTGAAAAAGGTGGGTGATTGTGGTATTGGTGAGCATAAAGGTTTCTCTTAAGGCCCTAGAGAGTGCATTCTCATACCTGGACGATAAGTATTTAATTAGAAGGGTTCAGTAACAGCATAATTTGCAATGGATTTCTACAGTGTATTTTGGCTTGACAACAATGTGTAAGTGGAAGGGTGAGCACTTAGACAGTGTTGATTGAAAAAGGTGGGTGATTGTGGTATTGGTGATCATAAAGGTTTCTCTTCAGGCCCTAGAGAGTGCTTCCAATTACCTAGATGATAAGTATTTAATTGGAAGGCTCCAGTAACATCATGATTTGAAATGGATTTCAAGTGTATTTTAGCTTGACAATAATGTTTAAGTTGAAAATGTAAGCACTTAGAGAAGAGTTATTGAAACGGATGGGTGATTGGCGTTTTGGATAGCACTAAGGGTGCTCTTTAGTCCCTAGATACGGCTTTCACATACTTAGGATCTAAGTATTTTATTTCAAGAGTCAAGTAACAGCATATCTTGCAATGCATTTGAACAATGGATCTTGCACTGGAAATAGTGGTATTCTTGAAATGCTACCACTTAGACAATGGTGATTGTGATGGGTGATTGGCGTTTTGGATAGCACAAAGGGTGCTCTTTAGTCCCTAGATACGGCTTTCACATAGATAGGATCTAAGTATTTTATTTCAAGGGTCAAGTAACAGCATATCTTGCAATGCATTTGAACAGTGGATCTTGCATTGGAAATAGTGGTATTCTTGAAGGGCTACCACTTAGACAATGGTGATTGAAAGCATAGATGGGTGATTGGCGTTTTATAGCACTAAGGGTGCTCTTTAGTCCCTAGATACGGCTTTCACATACTTAGGGTCTAAGTATTTTATTTCAAGGGTCAAGTAACAGTATATATTGCAATGCATTTGAACAATGGATCTTGCATTGGAAATAGTGGTATTCTTGAAGGGCTACCACTTAGACAGTGGTGATTGAAAAAGATGGGTGATTGGCGTTTTGAATAGCACAAAGGGTGCTCTTTAGTCCCTAGATACGGCTTTCACATACATAGGATCTAAGTATTTTATTTCAAGAGTCATGTAACAGCATATCTTGCAATGCATTTGAACAATGGATCTTGCACTGGAAATAGTGGTATTCTTGAAATGCTACCACTTAGACAATGGTGATTGAAAGCGATGGGTGATTGGCGTTTTGGATAGCACAAAGGGTGCTCTTTAGTCCCTAGATACGGCTTTCACATACATAGGATCTAAGTATTTTATTTCAAGGGTCATGTAACAGCATATCTTGCAATGCATTTGAACAGTGGATCTTGCACTGGAAAGAGTGGTATTCTTGAAATGCTTCCACTTAAACAATGGTGATTGAAAGGGATGGGTGATTGGCAGTTTCTATAGCACTAAGGGTGCTCTTTAGTCCCTAGATACGGCTTTCACATACTTAGGGTCTAAGTATTTTATTTCAAGGGTCAAGTAACAGTATATATTGCCAGGCATTTGTACAATGGATCTTGCATTGGAAATAGTGGTATTCTTGAAGGGCTACCACTTAGACAGTGGTGATTGAAAAGTATGGGTGATTGGCGTTTTGAATAGCACAAAGGGTGCTCTTTAGTCCCTAGATACGGCTTTCACATACTTAGGATCTAAGTATTTTATTTCAAGAGTCATGTAACAGCATATCTTGCAATGCATTTGAACAATGGATCTTGCACTGGAAATAGTGGTATTCTTGAAATGCTACCACTTAGACAATGGTGATTGAAAGCGATGGGTGATTGGCGTTTTGGATAGCACTAAGGGTGCTCTTTAGTCCCTAGATACGGCTTTCACATACTTAGGATCTAAGTATTGTATTTCAAGAGTCAAGTAACAGTATATCTTGGAATGCATTTGTAGAATGGCTCTTGCTTTGGAAATAGTGGTATTTTTGAAGGGCTACCACTTAGCCATTGGTGATTGAAACGGATGGGTGATAGGCGTTTTGGATAGCACTAAGGGTGCTCTTTAGTCCCTAGATACGGCTTTCACATACTTAGGGTCTAAGTATTTTATTTCAAGGGTCAAGTAACAGTATATCTTGCAATGTATTTGTACAATGGATTTGGATTTGGCAATAGTGGTATTCTAGAAGGGCTACCACTTAGACAATGGTGATTGAAAGAGATGGGTGATTGGCGGTTTATATATCACAAAGACTGTTCTTTAGTGCCTAGATACGGCTTTCACATACTTCTAAGTATTTTATTTCAAGGGTAAAATAATAGAATCTCTTGCAATGCATTTGTACAGTGGATTTTGCATTGACAGTAATGGTAAGTTCCAAGGGCTACCACTTACAGAAAGGTGATTGAAAGAGTTCGTTGATTGGCGGTTTCTATAGCACTAAGGGTGCTCTTTTGTCCTTAGATACGGCTTTCACATATTTAGGGTATAAGTATTTTATTTAAAGGGTCAAATTTCAAAATTTCCTCCTTGCAATTTGTGCAGTTCATTTTGACTTTACAATGATGATAGAACTGAAGGGCTATCCTCTGATTGAACAGTGATTGCAAGAGATGATTGATTGTCATTTTCATTAGCCTTAGGAGTGCCTAACAGACGCTCCCAAGAAAGGGAATTCGGAAATGCAGAGGTAAGTTTTTTAGACGAAGGGCCAAATTGCCGCTTTTCTTGCTATCCAGTGCGAACGAATTTGAGGAAATTCAAGGGCTGGTGCCGAGATGCAGCGTGAAAGGGATTAGTGATTTAAATTTGTTAATAACTGCATTATTGAGGCATTTCGTTTTTGAGACATTTCATATGCAACAAGGAATCGATTCGGAACTCGAATTGATATGTGGACCTTGAATATGAATATTATTGACAACTTGACGCGCACCGACTTCCGGAATGGGTGTTTGTTGAATTTTAGCTTCGAGCGGACATTTGTTATGGGAAATATTGTATATTTAAGACAATTTTTCAATCGATTTCCTTCTGTTTAACCAATTATAACTATACTGTCGTAGGGGCCGTCCATAAATGACGTCACGCACCTAGGGGTCGGGGGTCAGAAATTTGTGACGATGTGTGACATGGGGTGGGGTCTGAGAAGTGTGACGTCACACCAACCAGGTCTATGTTATTAAATTTAACAATTGACAACAATTTAATTTTATTAATAACAGCACTAATTTTTAGGATTAAATTTTCATTATTTTTTTAATTATTTTAATGTATACGGGCACCATTATTAATAATTTTATAATTATTTCAATATTTGGTCACCATTAGATTTTAAAAATTCATGCTTTCCCTATTTTGTTTCATGAAGGAGCATTTTGCTTCGCCATGGAAATTTGGTTTTGGGGGGGGGGGGGTGGTCGGAGCTTTGTGACGTCATTTTCAGAGGGGTGTTACTTTTTGTGACGAAGTGTGACGAGGGGGAGGGGGGTTCAAAATCGGCCAAAATTGCGTGACGTCATTTATGGACGGCCCCGTAATGCATTCATTGGGCAATGGCACGTCATTTGAAATAATTTACGACGCTTTTTGTTTCACTTAAAGTCATAAAATAATTTACGACGCTAAACTACACGTTTACCGACTGCTTACTTACCAACGTCAAGTGCGGCATTGAAGACATTGAAATAATTTTGGCCTAGCAACGTAAACTACGGTTTTACCATGAAACTTTCGGACTATCGAACCTTCGGACTATCGAACCTTCGGACAAGGAATTTATCAACGTGAAATACGGGATAACCCATAAAAATGTTTTTGTACGTAGCGTATATGTTTTATCATGAAATCTTCGGACTATCGAACCTTCGGACTATCGAACCTTCGGATTATCGAACCTTCGGACTATCGAACCTTCGGACTATCGACCTGTTCCCCGTAGTTTCATGTCTTAAGCATCTATCAGCAGTCTAAATCTAGTAGGCCCCTATAATTACTTCTACACCACCAGGAGCTCATTGCACAAGGCACCAATGGATAGTAGCTTCAATCGAATTTGCTTTCACCCTGGTCCTGTAAATTGCCATTGTGATTATAGTAGCATGTTCTAAGACTGCTTCCACCCCATACAGTCGATTGTCATTGTGATTACAGTAGCATGTTGAGATAAAATTCAAATATGTTAGCCACAATGCCTAATTCTTCATTGATTCCTATACGTTTATGCTAGTTGATGCTTTTGGATATGTTGGCTTTGAAATGTTTAACTGCAGTTGGTTTACTTATGTAACTTTGTTTTCATATATTTCAGGGTTTAAGGCAAATGCTATACAAGTTGGAATGAAAGTTGGATTTTTGTCTGCGGCACGAATAGGATTCAGTGAGGTAAGTGTGCTTAATTAATTAAATTGTGCACCCTTTCCACTGTGATGACAACAATTTGAAAGTTCTAAAATACAAAACGTGGTAGCCAACCTGTCTTTATTCATCATTCGTCAATAAGCTGGTCCTCTGCGCTTAGCTTTAGAGTAGCGCCTTATAAATTTGGAGTTTACGATTACGATTCAGTGTGATTATAGCAACACACTGTAAGACTTTCTTCCACCGTGGTCCAGGTCACATAATTATGGTATAAGGATAATTATAAGACCTGATTTTAGTTAATATGTATGTAGGCCTACCGTCACTACCGTGCACAGTAACCTTAAATCGTAATCGTAATCGTAAACTCGATATTTCTAGAGCGCCCACAAAAGCGAAGTCGCGGGAACCAGCTTATTCACAGGCGCTTAATCAAAACAGAATCGATAGGCAGGGGTCAAAATCCAGAGAGTCAGGCAGGCAGACAGTCAGACGGCTAAGGTGGATGATGCTTAGAGTTGAAATGGCGAGGGAGGTGAGGGAAGAGAAGGAATCGGGATAGGATTTGTGAAAAAGCAGTGTTTTCAGTTTTGAGTGGAAGACCTGTGGAGAGATAGCAAGAGGTGAGGTTTTGGTGAGTTCGTAGGATGGATCGGATATTTGTCGTAGCACAGGCGGGAGTTTGTTCCAAAGAGGCGGTACAGCTATGGCTATGGAACGATTTGCAAATTTAAGCGATGAGGTGACGGAAGGGCGGAGCAGTGTGAGGGTGGACGATGAACGGGTTGAACGAAGAGGTTGGACCGTGAACAACTGACGGAGATACGAGGGTTGAGAGGATTGAAGTGTATTGTAGGTGAGGGATAGGACTTTATATTCTATTCGTTCAGGAATTTTGAGCCAGTGGAGTGATTTAAAGACAGGTGTGATGTGGTGGTGTTTGGGAGGTTTGGTGACAGCACGGGCGAGGGCATTCTGAATGGCTTGGAGGCGGTTAATTTGAGTGGTATCTATGTTGAGAAAGAGAGCATTGCAGTAATCTAATTTGGCATGAACTATTGATGTGTCGATTGTTGATGAGGTTTTGAAGTCGAATATAGCGCGGATTCAACGAAGGTCACGGATGTGCATGAAGCAAGAACGGGAAAGATGGGTGATGTGATCGGAAAAGCTAAGATTCTGGTCAAAAGCCACACCTAGGTTGCGGACAGGAGAATTTGCTATGAATGTGTGAGTGGATACAGGGCTGAGGGAAATAGAGGGATCTGGGCTTTTCTTGAGTTGCTCACGGAGGCCTATAAGAATGAATTCAGTTTTAGAGGGGTTGAGGCACAACATGTTTGAAGTCATCCAGGAGGAGATTTGTTTTACCACACCGAGGAGATGATCTATGGAGTCGGCGAAGCTGCTGGGAGAGAATGAAATGAATAATTGGGTGTCGTCAGCGTATAGGTGATGGCCTGGTCAACCGAGGATGCTTTGATGAGTGAGCTGAGTGGAGTAGTGTAAAGGATGAACAATAGGGGCCGGAGAACAGAACCTTGCGGAACACCACAGGTGAGAGGGCATGATTGCGATGAGGTTTCTGGTGTTTTATCGGAGAAAGAGCGGGAAGAGAGATAGGTCTAAATCCAGAGGAGAGCAGTGTCGGTAAAACCGAACCAGGTAGACAGTCTTTGGAGTAATATGTTGTGGCGCCCATGTCAGCGGGAAAGCGGTGATGAAGTATCTCACCCGATCAATTCATTGAAAAATGAGCAGCGTCGATGCCATATAAGGTCGGCATAGAAAAACATGTACATTTACATTTCTATGTATGTATGACATTTGTATGTATCTGAAGCCTTACTATAGCATCTTTTAAGTCCATTACAAAGAGCTGCCTGTGTGAATCTGTGTGATGTTAAGTGTCATTAAGGGTAGAAATGTCATTAAGAGCTGTAATGTCAGTAGCAAGCAAACTAGAATGCTAGAGGAGTCACGAATGGCGTGCCAACACACACACACACATACACACACACACACATACACACATACACACACACAAACACACACACACACATACACACACACATACACACACACACACACACACACACACACATACACACACACACATACGTGGAGCGCAGCCAATGAATTCCCGTCCCTTTACAAATGCTTATATACAGTACAATACAATGTTCAGTCTACATCGAGTAACGACGGGCAGTAGCCCATCAGTCCCAGGGCAGAGACGTTGATGTAATTAGCACATGACTGTCAAATGATTAAGTTATTCTTTGCTTATGGTTTAGTTATGGATATGCAAAGTACGATCATTAAGAATCTGAAAAAACACTGGGTTTACTTGTAAGCACTTCTTTTAGGTCATTGTGATGATAACGTAGTTTTATGTGTTTAAATGGGAGCTGGTTGAATGGTAACATGCTGGCTTGAAGATCAGAAGGACGTGGGTTTGATACCCACTAGCCCCATAAGGTTGACTGAGCCTACCGCAACAGGGGCAACTGTCAAATGAGCAGTAGGACAGGCTGTCATTCAATTAAATTCGACTCCTGTTAAACTTGTTATCATCTTTTGCTAGTAGATCACATAATATTACTGCATACTTGTCAGTTTGAATTAATAAACGAATATTATTATTTCTTTTGCAAAAAGCAGTGGAAAATAAAAATATTACGTTGCAGTTTAACGAGACGTTTTCATATTGTAAGAAACTGTTTGATTAAACTTGTTTTGTTGTTGGATTAGCTTGAGGTGAATGCATGTCTTGTGAGAGACAAAAGGCTTCCAGTCTTCTTTGCTTTCAACCAGAATGACCGTTTGGTTGAATGGGAGTTGCAAATGGAAGTTGTCAAGCATTTTGGCACATCAGAGGATAGCATATCCTGGCTGGATGACAAAGAGCAACTGGTGAAAGGTGCAAGCGTTGACGATGGTTTGTATCTATGTCTCTTTCAACCGCATGGTTTCATTCATTTCGCTCTACTTACGTATTATTGTTACAAACATTTTTGGTATTGGTGTGCCATCGGTTGATGCCTTGTGCACTAAACACTAGCCTGATATAGAAGTTACTAATTACAATAACAAGTACTGGTACTGTGGTTTCAAGTATGAATACACGTACTTCAGTTTCAAGTTCAAGTATTCAAAACTGTATTCAAGTTGTACTCGAGTAGAAGTTCAATTATCAAATATATAGGACATCTCTGATCGTTGGTGATACAAATTATGAACTGAAAATATTTCTTGCTTGATTACTTACTGGTGATCAAAAGGATTTTTATTATTACAAGAAACTGTTAGTGTAACTTATCTGTGAAATTATAGAATTATTTTTTCTTTTTTCCAGCGACTGTTTCATTTCCATGGGCAATGATATTTGAACGTGGCGGCCATCTTGTTCATCGATCGCATCAAGCCTTGGTCAGCCAACGAATAGTCAGCTTTGTTGAACAAGTTACAACCAGAGTTGCATCCAAGTTGTAGCCATTATTAGCCTACATTTAGTTTTTCAAAACCATCTTTGATGTCCGCTGCTTAAAGAAGTTTCTACGTTTCCAGATTTTTTTATTCTACTAGGCTCTTAGTAACCTACTGGACATTTCTTCTGGCTCAGTCTCGTTCGTAGTAGACTGAGAAATTTCTGTTGTTAGTTTTATTCAGCTTAAAAAACTTGTTTTTGACGTGTGTAGATATTGTTAAGTAACTGATGTAATTTAATTATTCTTGTGAGGAACTAAGCTGAAAGTTTGATAGGTTTCTTATTTTGCTGCTCCTAATTTGCACAAATCGAAAGTAATATAAATTTTGTACAGGTGAATATTTGTGTGTGTGTGAATATTTGTTATCTGTGGTCATTCATACTTTTGTAAAATAAAATCCAATACTTCTTGTTCTGTACAGTAGTACTGCCTGATTTCGACTTCTCTCTTGATTTGGTAAGACTTTGTAGTAAGTAAATAGGTAATGAGCTTTTTATTAATGGAAGACAAATGTCCACATTTTACCAAATAGAGAGTTGTAAAAGTTGCTATTATTGGATGAGAACACCTGAAAACTAATAGCCGTTTTCAGTAGGCCTATTGATTTCTGTGGACTTCATAACATAGAATGAATTATGGTGCTTGACTTTCGCCATACTGGTACTGTGGTAGACCTTCCTCATAACTGAATCATTTTGAGCCAAGGAAATACCTCTGATTAATTTGTGTTGGAGGGGCTGTATATAAATTTCTAATTGCAATTACTGACACAATTACAATGACAGGCATATTCCGGTTGTAGGCCCCTACCTTGATTTCAGACAATTATTGTCTAGCCAATAATTGTATAGATTTTACAGGTACATCGCCAGTCATGCTTACCGTATCTAATTTATTATCATAATACCTATAATAGTCCTCAGTTTTATTCTGATGGTTACACCTATCAAACAAGAAACTCAATTGACTTCATACGACCCTCATTATGGATATACTAATAGCCTATGCGATTATTCTCTATTCGATGTACTGGGTTCCATTATTTTTGGGACGCTCTTCCTACATAGCCTATATTCAACGCCAACCGAACGCTAGGTTATTCAAACATAAACTCCGCCTTTAGGCCTATTTACTTGAAGACACGTCCCGAGTTTGAATGATTAAGCTATAGCTTCTGCTCAGTTGTGGTACTGAAACCTTAATAAAGACGCTAGTTAAGAGTTTTTTCTGTCTAGTTGTATATACTTGATTTGGCGACTATTATTGACATAGGTAGGCCCTCGCCTTGCTTCCTATTCTGCATAAGGGGTCCATGGAAAGAGGGGTACTCGACCCATTAGTTTACCCTGTATAACAGAATGACTCACTTTTTGTAACCTCTCTATTACTTCCTTGCAATTTGGTAACCGAATAAATTGAATTGAGACTGAATTTACATATTTACATGCAAAGGCCTACATAAGAAATTATAGGCTATGGTGCTATTAGGTTATTAGCATTATTCCTATGGACTTTTTTATTGCGGCGACATCTCTTTGTTCTATAAACGCTATTATTACGTCACTATTTTGTCTACGGACAAACTAGTGACGTAATAATGATGCCAGGCCATTAATTTTTGTTCTATGTACTTCGTATTGTGACGACTTCTCTTTGTTATACAAACACCATAGACGTCGATGACAAACACTATTATTACGTCACTATTTGGTCTATGGACAAAATAGTGACGTAATAATGTGTCAGGTCATTAATTTTTTCTGTGTATACTTCGTATTGTGACGACTTCTCTTTGTTATACAGTTTTATTGCGTCACGTACTTTGTTAATGGACAAGTTGCTGCTTCGATAATAGCTTTGTACTATTGACTTCGCATTATTATGACGACATCTCCTTGGTTTAAAACACTATTGTAACGGCATAGCTATGTTTAGGTTTAAGGTACGAGTTGTTGTTATGATAATGGCTATTCCGTATTGTGACGACATCTTATTGTTCTACAAACACTATTGTTACGTCATTAGCTTTTTATGAACGTGTAGCTGTTAGGATGATAGCTAGATTACATGGACTTCTTATTAAATTGTGTCGTCAATTGTGGCTATATCAAGTGACCTTAATAAATAAATAAATAAATAAATGTTGTATAAAAAATACATAAAACGGATAAAAGGTTCCCAAGTGCCAGTATAATATTATATAAAAGACATGTCAAGGGCCGGTTCAAAGGCCCCAAGGGCCGCCCCGGCCCGTATGTTGCCCATCCCTGCTGTAGGCTAACTAAAAGTTATAATATCAGAAACAGTTGTATTATATTGTATTACTGAAAGAGTAACACACACACAGTCAAAAGTACTGGAACTGACAGTTTGTTTTGCAGACAATAGAATCCATAGAACAAATTTTCGTGATGATTTACATGGATCAAGAAGCACAGACCAGTAGGCTATCATCAAACGTTGTCTTTTGAACCCATGTTATTGTATTTAGGAATTATTTACAAAGCGCCTCTCTCAGTAATACCCAATCAGATAGGCGCTCCCAGTGCGAAGAGCTCTGCGTAAAAAGAAACGTCTTAAGACAACGAGAAGAGGCGAAATACCCCAGTTATGTTTAATGTGTTACGTGTTGTGTAATTGACTACTAATTGTCTATATTATGCTACTATAATATGTTGTATCTTCAACATCCATTAGCTGAAACCTTAGTTCTAAATGACAATAGTAGGATACAGTTCATACATTTGTTTACATTTCAACATACATCAGACCTTCTTCGCTTGATGCACTTTTTGGAGCTGTGGATATATTTGTGCTCGTCTCCGCGCCTCTAATATTATGTATTGTATTGTATTGTATTTGAACACTTGTTATAGCGCCCCAACCAGATTTCCCATTCAGAGGCGCTCCCGACTACTGCGCGAACGCTGAATCGGAGTTTCACGCCGAAGCGCATGAGCAATTGCGAGTGAAGGACTTGCCCAGGGTCCCTACGCGGCGACTTTTGAGGTGGATTCGAACCCGCAACCCTCCAGCTGCAAGGCACCGAACATACCCCTACACCACCGCGCCCCAGTTGTATTGTGATGTGTTGTATTGTGTGTTGTATTGTACTCCACGTTTATAATGCGACCGAGCCACCCGCAGTAAAGATCCGAGAAATTAATCTCTGATAATCCGACCCGACCGGGAAGCGAACCCGGGGCGCCGGCGCGGAGAGCGGGCACCAACCCACTCGGCCACTCAGGATGTACAGGCCAGTATCATAGTCTGTGTACATGTCTGTGTGCGTATCCGTGCCTGTTTGTGCCTGTTTGTATACGTATCCGTGCATGTTTGTCTGCGTATCCGTGCATGTTTGTCTGCGTATCCGTGCATGTTTGTGTGCATAATCGTGCATCTCTGTGTGCGTAACCGTGCATGTTTGTGTTCGTATACGTGTATGTTTGTCTGCATATCCGTGCATGTTTGTGTGCGTAACCGTGCATGTTTGTGTGCGTAACCGTGCATGTTTGTATGCGTATCCGTGCATGTTTGTATGCGTATCCGTGCATGTTTGTCTGCGTAACCGTGCATGTTTGTGTGCGTGCCGTGCATGTTTGTGTTCGTATACGTGTATGTTTGTCTGCATATCCGTGCATGTTTGTGTTCGTATACGTGTATGTTTGTCTGCATATCCGTGCATGTTTGTATGCGTATCCGTGCATGTTTGTATGCGTATCCGTGCATGTTTGTATGCGTGCCGTGCATGTTTGTATGCGTATCCGTGCATGTTTGTATGCGTATCCGTGCATGTTTGTATGCGTGCCGTGCATGTTTGTATGCGTGCCGTGCATGTTTGTGTGCATTTCCGTTCATGTTTGTGTGCGTATCTGTGCATGTCTGTGTTCGTGACCGTGCATGTTTGTGTTCGTGACTGTGCATGTTTGTGTGCGTATGCGTGCGTGTGTCTTAACTGTGACGGTCAGATGACACTGATGTCTTCGACGTGCGGGTCATCGAGATAGATGTCCAGTTGACTACTCGTGCTGCTGTCCACTAGCGAAGAAACGCTGTCCACTCGTTCGTAATCGCCCGATCGGTCACGTCGGCAGCATTTGTCCACGCTCGTCTTGATCCTGTGTCGAGACAGGCCGACGAGAAGACAGAGCGTGACTGTGACCGTGGCCGATGCCAGCAACGCTCCGACGCTGTTCAGCAGGGCGTGATACTGAGACTCGGCCTTTGCTCCTGGACGGTCTTCGCCTGGCTTCAATTTCCACAGAAACATTTTAAAATGCCTATTAAGAATAATGGTATTTAGTAGGATAATGGGATTTAGTTAATCTTAACTTAAAACTTACTCCTCTTAACAGTCTGTTTACCTTCCATATTGCCAAAGTAGGCCTAATCGAAGCAGTGGCGTAACGAAGGGTTTCAGCGCGTCAGTCAGGCAAGATTTGATGACCGCCCCTTTCAAATTTCTTGTTGACTTTAATAGTTCTTGTCATAGTACTGTGCACCACTGAAAGCCAATCTTGCGCCTCTGCCCCCTTGTGCTGTGCCAAGGGCGGTTCCCCCTCTGCCCCCTTCGTGACGTCACTGAATAGAAGCTTATAATTTCAACTTTAACGATTTCAATGAGAATTACCATAAGTCAGCAGTCTCTTACAAAATAGAGTTCTGCGTAATGGACAAACAAGTTACCATGGCGTGAAACAAAATGTTTAAAAAATATGGCGTCATTAATAATATTGTGACAGAGAAACAATTGCCTAGTACGTGTGACGTCGTAATAAACGTCGCTATGGTTTTTCAAAATTATCTGCAATTGAAGCAACCGTTGACTATACCCGGTATTATTGTATTGTGCTATCGTTGCTGCTGTAGTAGCTTAATTTAAATGCTACGCACGAAACAAGGTCTTGAACGACTTCTTCATACCAATAGAGAAGAATTTTTTATATAGGCTAATATATATATATATATATATATATATATATATATAGGCTATTTGGCAATATAAATTTTCAGATACATACATAATGATTGTCTTAAGTCATCATTTCTTTTGTAATAGCTGTATTTTTATCATATAGGCCTATACAAGACACTATGTTCTAGCCTAAACGTAACAATAGCCAGAGAACCATAAGTTATAGCCTGTGTAATATTCAGGCCGTTATAGCCCAGACGTAAGAAAACTTGGAGAAACTTAAATTAAATTAAGCCGACGTCGACGCTAAGCCGTGCAGTTGCAATATAGGACCAACACTGAGATTTATATATATATATATAAATATATATATATATATATATATATATATATACATATATAATAGCCTCGTCGGCTTAACCGAGTATCCGCTGTCCCAATTTGAGTTAATAGTAACAGTCCCACCGTGTATTAGCATACTCGTACGGTAGGCCTACTCGCACAGTAAATTACGCAGACAACGGCACATCCATGCAGATCCCCGGCGAAGGCGTAGCAAGCGAGCAATCCCGGGCGACTAAGAATAATGCATCGGTCGGTGGAAAATGAGCGAGTCGGCGTATCGTGCGGTTAGAAGGAGCGGAAAGATAAAGGGAAATTTTCCACGGATTATCCGTGGACGGATTCCCACTGATCTCCATAGTTAAGCCCACGCTTCTCTGAATTCTGAAGATATTGCGGTCTCGATCGATCGATCGCGCATGCACTAGTGTTTGTGTTCGAGTAGAAGAAGATGGAGAGAAACAGCTGCTCAGCTGCTGCCGTGACAGCTGGCTGCTGTTTGCTTGTATAGAAGTCCATGCATGCGTATGGATGGATGAAATTGTATCGGTCTGTCATGCTTGTGGATGGAATTGCTCAAAATATATATAAAGGGATAACGCTACGCAACGGTGCTGCTCGTTAGGCAAATTAAGAGAATTGTAATTAGGAATTTATGTAGCGCCACGATGAAGAGAAACTAATCGGAGTCGATACTGTACGCTAGCTTAAACGATGTTAGATGTAATTAATAGAAGAAAACCCTTTATCCCTTAGCAAGCAATGCTCAGATAACTAGAAAAGACAGCAGTGACGAGCGCTCATAATTATAATAGGCCTATAATTATGAGCGCCTAACTAAAGGTTTTCTAGCAAGAGTTGACATGACTGTTCAAAGTTCGAGGATGAGGAACGACAACGGGATGGGAGAAGGATGAGGTAGAGGAAGAGGCGAAGAGCAAGGACGTCGGAAGGGTTTCGGAGTGGGGGCTTTTGAGCGCGACAGCAGATTTGAAAGGGGACCAAGCTAGAAATGTCGTGGGTCTACTTTGGCCATCTTCCTCTTTTAGCCATCAGGACGTTTTCACGAACAACAATTAAGCTTTTCTATCGTCAACGTGATTGCTGACCTGATTTGTTCTGTGCCATTTTCACAACTTCTATTGCAAAATATGATTTCTCTAGTGCCTTCCATGGCAACGATTTTAGTTATGCCTAAACCCCACACTTAAGCACACCAGAAATTTTAATGTTTCGAGTCAAACTATGTGAAGGGAAAAATAGCTTCTATCCCAGGGTTTGAATACCTCTGACCGTACCCATCCCAGCTGCCGACGCCCTTGAGAAAGAAAGCGATGAGAAGGATCAGCGGGAAAGCAGCACGCCAATAATTATCGAAGAAAATGTAAAACTCAGCCGAGGATCAGAAAGAGGAGCAGGAGAAGGAGGAGGCGGACCCATTGTGTCGCTTGGTGTGTGAGACTGACCTGTTGTTATTTCGTTAAAATTATTACATACTCGCATTGTTACGTCACATCAGTTATTGAACATATCTTTCAATTGTTACTAAGTTTTGATTATGCTAACATTTTTTAATTATCATAACAATTCTGCAAATATGCCTATTGTTACGTCACTTCAATTATGACACAAATCTATTGTTGTATAATAATATTTCACTTCGACAATATAGGCTAAGCCTATAATATTATATTCTCAATGCAATTCGAATTCATCGCTGCACCTATTATACAAGTCTATTGTTAAATAACTTCACTACGAGAATAATGGCTAGGCATATTGTTGCGTCACTTCAATAATTGAAGTGACGCAACAATATGATTATTGTGAGAAGCGTCCATTATTTAAAAAATCTAATTTAGAGAATATATTACTACGTCACTTAGATTTGCGAAAACGACAATCATTAATAGTTTTAAATTATAAGAATAAAGACTTATTGTTTCGTCAATTTGATTATGAAACGTACATTATTAGGCTAATAATAAAAAATTAAGGGAATAAAGACCCATTGTTACGTCACTTTTATTATGAAAATGTTCATTATTAGTAATTTCAAATTTAGAGAATAAGGGTCTACTGTTACGTCACTTTTATTATGACGCACGTCCATTGTTATTAAGTTTAAATTGAGATATAGGCCTAATAAAGGCCCATTGTTACGTAGCGTCAATTATGACACAGTCCATTATTAGTAATAAATTTAGATTTAAAGGCCCATTGAATTATGACACCTGTCCATTATTACAATTTTAAATTTAGAGAATAAAGGCCTATTGTTACGTCATTCAATTATGAAAAGCGTCTATTATTGTTAGTAATTTTATACTAGGCCTACCTTATTCATTACCATAATCATCAGCCTATTATTATTACTACCACATGCTAATTTGCAAACCTACTGGACCGGTAGGGGCTGGGACTATATGAAGGCATACTAATTACGTGGTGGAGATGGTAAGAGTACGGGTATAACCGCGGGTACAGGTCGGGTCGGGTAGCAAAAATGCTCTACCCATAAATTTCTAATCGATGTCCACGTAGCGTAGGCCCATAGGCAGAGACTTGGTCTTGGGTTGGGGGGCACAGGCGGATCGGCCGAAGGACGATCAGCGAGGCGCGAAGCGCCGAGCAGGGGAGGGGTTTGGGGAGGGGATGTGCCCCTCCCCTATTTCAATTTTTTTGAATTAACACACTGTAATGGTAGCATTTTAAGCTGTCATCTGAACAAAATTGCTCTATAATTTGAGTGCTGATAGCCAGTTATAGGAACCAGCTGTCACTCGTAGCTTACATGTAATTTAAGTCGTGTTTGAGTTTAAGGGAGGGTTTTTTGAATTTGTAATGGACTAATGGTAGCATTTTAAGCTGTCATCTGAACAAAATTGCTCTATAATTTGAGTGCTGATAGCCAGTGATAGGAACCAGCTGTCACTCGTAGCTTACATGTAATTTAAGTCGTGTTTGAGTTTAAGGGAGGGTTTTGGGGAGGGGATGTGCCCATCCCCTATTTAAATTTTTTTTATTTCCACACTGTAATGGTAGCATTTTAAGCTGTCATCTGAACAAAATTGCTCTATAATTTGAGTGCTGATAAGAACCAGCTGTCACTCATAATTATTATTATATTCATGAAATATTTCAGAAATATTGGGGAGATATAAGCAGCTCCGTCCCCCCCCCACCTCAAGTTTCGGGGGACCGTCCCCCGCTGTCCCCCCTAAGTCTCCGCCCCTGCGTAGGCCTATGCAGTGAGTTCACAGAAGCCGACCGTGGCGAGTCCAGAGCCTCCATGCAGTGGGAAAAGACTTGCTGCAGGACCTGTTGTATGGTGAAAATACAGGCCAGTTTAAGAATGGTCTGCACTAGTTAAGAAGACGTTCCCCTATCTCTTACACAAACACAGTACCATCATCCTGTAGTCCGATAAGTTTTGGCCTTCATGCATGCGTACATGTATGAATACATGTATTTGCATGTATGCAAGCGTGCATGTACGTGTGCATGCATGTATGTATGTATGTATGTATGTATGTATGTATGTATGTATGTATGTATGTATGTATATGTATGTATGTACGTACGTACGTACGTACGCATGTATGTACATATGCATTTATGCATTTATGCATGCATGACGTATACGTATGTATGTATGTATGTATTTATGTATGTATGTATGTATGTATGTATGTATGTATGTATGTATGTATGCATAAGTACACTTTGGGCTACGGAGATCACACGTATGTATAATTTATACAAGCGTTTCAGCATTTCTTTGGGCACATTTATAGATATAGTCATGTAAGATGATATATTCTGCGAATAAGGAAAACAGCATTCTATATGCCTACAAGATGACCAGCTAGCATTCTTTGACTGTATGACAACATCCTGTGACTACTGACCTGCGTCGGCGGACCGCGAAGAAACTTGTAATTATGAAGCTGTTGAGCCTGTGCCATGAAGTGCCGCCGTCCTCCTGCCGAGAAATTGAAGCGTCCATCTTCGTCAATGTTTCGGTCCTCATCGTCGATAGACTGCCCCGGAAAGCCTTCCTTCCCAACGGCCAACGGACGATGAATCACGACTCCTCTACCCAAAGAATCTGAATTTGTTTTCCGCGTATCCAACTGGCTGAGTAAATGGCCCCGTATGTAAATATTTCGTCTTGTTGGGTTCAATCGGGCGGTCGACGTGCGTCCGTGTAACGTAACCCCACTTCTGGTACCATTTGTCGTGGACAGAGCGTTGAGCGGAGGTGTTACTTCTTCGTGCGGAAAGTCTCGATTTGATTCTGCGTCTGTCTGCTCGATTGATTTCTTAAGCGGATGATGTACGGACGAAGGAAATTGCCTTAATCTGGAGGATTCGATGTCCATTTCTTTAGCGAAATCTGCTGCTGACTGAAGCGGAGATTTATCGAGTTCTTCAGAAAAACCTACAGAAGACGACATGATTTGTTGTTCAGCAAGTATATTTAAAGTCTCGCCGATAAAATGAAATCCACCGAACGATTTTAAGACTTGATGGATTAAACTGGACTTTGTTTGGGAAAGCAGACGGTGAAGTCCTCTTCGGGGAACTTCTGGACAAAAATAAACCCTTGCGTAAATAGTACCTATCAGTGGTTAAATTGCTCGTCCAGTGGTTGCTGATCTCCAAAGTTTGCAAATTTAAAACCGAAGCCTATCTGGAGAATCTATAACCGATACTCGCTATCGGATAATACATAAATGTGTGAAACACTACACACATGATGGATTATTGCAACCAAAGCACATCTAGGTGACTGGTCACCTCATTTAGGTGGCGGATCTCATATATATATAGTTCAGTAGGCGGAGCGCAAATCTGCGGTGCCGCATCTCAGCTCCGGCTGAATTTAACCACTTGTTCCTATTAGGCCTGATTCGAAACTGACATAAATTTAACATAAATTTTAAATAAATTAAAAATGTTATAGTCTTAAATAAGACGTGTGTATTTCATTCCGTAGCCGATATCTGTTTAGAAAGAAAATTTCATTTGAAAAATATCTTACTCTGCCTCTTCTCGCGTTAATTTATGACTGACGTAACTACCTTACATTTTCAGAATAATTTGGGACGGACCTAATTTCCGTTTCTTAATGTAAAGTAGGCCGAAGGGAGTTATTATTTATATGGCACTACTCGATAGAGTCAGAAACAACGCAGATGCTTAGACGTGAGTCCGTGTATAAGCCACTTTCGCGGCGATGAAAAGCAGAGATGTACTCAATAAAATATGGACCAGCAGAACAATAAATTATCTGGCTGCTACGGTGCCATGGGCTCTGTAAGGGCGTATAGAATCAGCGCTGGGTCAATGAGGTTTGCCAAAGAAGAGGCGTGCGCTTATCATCGATTTCCCATGGATTTACAAATCCCCCAATTAACGACGAGTCCAATGAGATAATTAGCTTCTGCATAATTCAGATTATTCACCTGCCGTCGTTAAGGAAAACATTACTGAAATTGTTTCCCATCCTCTTCCCTTTCTCTCCCTATCCATCCCTCCCTCCCTCCCTCCCTCCATCTCTGTTTTCAAGCTACCGTATATCTCTGCCTCTGCCTCTGTATTGCTGTACATCTGGGTCCATGTCTTTCCATTCTTCAGTCTTATCTCTTTTTCTTTTCTCTGCCTGTATATGTTTGTCTTTCTCCCTTATGTATTTCTGTCTATTTCCATATGTATTGTATTGTATTGTATTGTATTTGAACACTTGTTATAGCGCCCCTACCAGATTGCCCATTCAGAGGCGCTCCCGACTACTGCGCGGACGCTGAATCGGAGTTTCACGCCGAAGCGCATGAGCAATTGCGAGTGAAGGACTTGCCCAGGTCCCTACGCGGCGGCTTTGAGGTGGATTCGAACCCGCAACCCTCCAGCTGCAAGGCACCGAACATACCCCTATACCACCGCGCCCCAGTTGTATTGTGTTGTGTTGTATTGTATTGTATTGTACTCCACGTTTATATTGCGACCGAGCCACCCGCAGTAAAGATCCGAGAAATTAATCTCTGATAAACCAACCGACCCGGAATCGAACCCGGGTCGCCGGCGTGGCGAGCAGGCTACCAACCCCCTCGGCCACTCAGGATCTCCTGAGTGGCCGCATGTATGGTCGCTATAGGAAAACCGAAAACGTGTACATTTCCCTTTCTCCCTTCCTCCCTCCCTCCCTCCCTCCCTCCATCCATCCATCCATCTTTGTTTTCAAGCTACCTTAGCCTATATCTCTGTATCCGTCTCTGTCTTGCTCTATATTTATATATGTCTATATCTCTCCATTCTTCAGTCGTCTTACCTCCTTTTCTCTTCTCTCTCCGTCTCTTTGTCTTTCTCCCTTATGTATATCTGTCTGTTCCCTTTAGTATGCACATATGTATGTTTGTCTTTCTCCCTCATATATTTCTGTTTGTTTCGGTATGTATGCACGTAATGTATGTGTGCATGCCTGCGTGTATGTATGTGTAACCTGAGTGCGTAGTTCAAACAGATCGTCTCTATTTTCCAGTTGATAGATTAAGAAGTGGAGGATGACAGACCTCATAGTAGGTCCCGATATAAAACTTGGCGGCAATGTCACGTTTTGTTGACGTACGGAAATAGCGTTCATTTTGAAGAGAGGAAAGACATTATATATAGATAATATATATTTATATATGTAAACACAACATGTGCGCCTATATAGTTGTATATATATATATATCAGTGTGTAGGTGTGTGTGTATGTGTGGATCATGACCACAAAATATACTGCCATAACAAACTGGCTGTCTAAAAGCTATATAAATATGAATTTGTCCGATGCAAGAAACACAAGAGAAAACAAGTTCTGTGTAATTTTTGACGCCTTAATCATAGTTTCATTCAAGAATCCTTCTCAACGTTATGCTGACCATAGTCCGCAAGTATATCGATCAACAGCGCAGAAAGGATTTGTCCAAAAGGCATGATCCTGGTTTCACTGGAGCGACTTGCAAGTCATACGTTTGACAGAAACACATTGCAAGATATAAATTAATTAATCCAAAAGAGAAAGAAGAGAAGAGAGAAAGCCTTTCTAGAAGAACAGGGAGGGGAAGAACAAGTTTCTACTTCATTCATTCCGAGCATTTATATAGCGCCCCTTCAAGGAACGTACTCAGAGGCGCTTGTTCTACTCCTGCGCTATAGGTCTACACAAGTACAAATGAACACCAACACCACCGACTTTCAACGTAGCATCATGTTGTCTCCTCCGCTTGACCTCCCCTCCCCGGATTCTGACCTTGCACCGATGCTGCCCAAACAACCTGGCTATTGCGGATTTCAAATGATATAGAATCGATGAATAAGCTGGTCTCCCTTACGCGGCTTTTGTGTTACGATGAGAAATTTTTGGGATTGCCATTACATTACAATAACTTAAACATATTGATGAACAGACTACCTGCAAGACAGGTAGAAAGAGTAACTGTAGTAGTAAATTGCGGAGCTTTCCATTGCAAGCCATCGTCCTTTCTCTCGAATTACGTACCTGTCTGTAATACTTATGATGGATTAATTATCTCAGCTCTGAAGATGGCAAAGAGAGGGGTAGAATATACTGCGGAAGAGCTGAGCATGATAGGAATCACTTCCAGAAATCACAGTTGACAGGTCACTGCCCTCATCAGCCCTTGCCAACTCTTCTTATACAATGTAAGGCATGTGCGATTGTCAGATGCAAATAAAGGCTACTTACTTATTTACATCACGGTACATTTTAAGACATGCTGTCTAAAAAAGATGAGTTCTGGCTGGTGCAAAGTGATACCAAGCATAAAAACATGAGTAGTAGGTCTGTTTGTGTAGATTTTTCGGCAGCCTATATTATAGCAATGCCATCCTTTATTCTACGGAGATGATGTGGTGAGATATTACTTTGGACCGACAGCCATGGCAGCTTGGTTGGGCGCAGTGATCCCGAGATAATAGGCATGGACGTTTGGAGAGGGACAACAACTGGATGGAGGGAAGTAGTAAGAGCGCGATATGGAGAGGCAGAGAAAGAGATATATAATGCGTGTGTGTGTGTGTGTGAGAGAGAGAGAGAGAGAGAGAGAGAGAGAGAGAGAGAGAGAGAGAGAGAGAGAGAGAGAGAGAGAGAGAGACAGACAGACAGACAGACAGACAGACAGAGAAACAGAGAGAGAGACACACACAGAGAGAGAGACACAGAGAGAGAGAGAGAGAGAGAGAGAGAGAGAGAGAGAGAGAGAGAGAGAGAGAGAGAGAGAGAGAGAGAGAGAGAGAGAGAGAGAGAGAGAGAGAGAGAGAGAGCGGCAACGATATATTGAAAGGAGGGAAGGCGTGAGATGGATGCTGACTCCATGCACTCGTCTCTGAACGACACCCACCTCAACAGCTACTCTGATCCCTCTGATCCTCTGGCAACCGGACTCGGACTCCTGCGAACTACCCTTTTTAACAACCCATCTGACTCGACGCGGCGCTCGTGAATAAGCTGATGTCCTGCGTTTGGCTTTCGAGTGGCGCTTTAGAAGCTTGGGGATTACGGTTACAAAAGTAGTAGTAAGTCGACGGGATCTAGAGGCCTATTGAAAATATGGTCGAGCTGATCAAAATCGTGTAAGACGAAACGTCACCGAGGAACAAAGTCTTTCACGTGGAAAATTTAAGGAATGAAAGATCAAGGTCGGATAGAATGAGCGGAAGATTAAAGGATCGACATGGTGATATGCAGTGAAGGACCTGACGGTGTGAAGAGGAGGCCACTGTCAATCGGTGAAATATCGCCAATCAGTGACATATCGTGACGGAGTCACAGCGGGCCACGGAGTAGCCTATTCGGCGCGACCTTGTGTATGCAGCTAAATCATCCATCAATCCGAATGCCAGATGAAAGAAGGCGAAATTAAAATCGTCATTTGTCAACGGGAATTCTCATTTCCTCTTGAACTGTCTCCCAACGCGCTTGCCAATGCCATACAGCATATCTTTATCGAATATTTTAATGTCTGAGTTTCTTACTCTGTCTTTTGACTTCCCTCAATCAGCATATCCATGAGCATTAGATAGGACACAAGTGGGCTCTATACAGGTTCCATGCGGTGTTATAGGTCCCATGCATAGGGTCGTCCATTAATTATGTCAACAAATAGGGGGAGGGGGTTTGGAAAAGTTTGACAGTTGTTGACAGGGGGAGGGGGGATTTGGTCCAAGTTGACGTCAACAAATTGTTTTTGGAATAAAAATAAAAAATATGGTAAATGACTAAAAAAAGGGTCATCAGGAAAAAATGTCTAAAAAACGGTTATCGGAGTTCAAATCTCTAAAAAAGGTCATTGAGAAAAAAGTCAGTCTGGCTACGCTGCCGGTAGGGGGGATTCTGGGATTGTTGACATAATTTTTTGGGGGTCCGTCAATGTTTGACAGTTGTTGACAAGGGGAGGGGGTCAAAAAGGCCTAAAATTTGTTGACATAATTAATGGACGACCCCATATGGCCTATGGGCTTTATGTGGGCATGCTGACCTCCTGCCATGGCAACCAGATTCGGACCTCCTTCTGACAACCCTTTGGACAACAAAGGGAGGGTTTAGGACTTTAGGTGAATGGTTAACACTCCGACACGAAGATCAGCATGGACGCGGAATCGATTCCCGCTACCGTCTCAAAAGTCGACTCAGCCTTTCATTCGCCAAATGGCGTTGGTAAAAAACTCGACAGATGGGCGCCTTGAGTGGCTGCCATACAGTTAAATTCGACTCTTGTAATAGCTTGTGATCATCCGTTCATACTATGATTTGTAATTATACTGCGTTCATGTCTTTTTCAATCAATAAACGACGATTATTATAATTAACCCGCCTGACTCGACGCAGCGCTCGTAAAGAAGCTGGTGCCCTGCGCTTGTCTGTTGAATGGCGCCTTAGAACTTAGGAGTTTACGATTTACGATTACATCATGCCTCTTAGGCGCTAAGCCTATTTATTCCCTACCTTCGGCGTTTCATTCTATCCTTACAGATAGGGTAATTCTTCACCCTCCTCCTTAATCCAGGCTTGGGACTGGCACTGCCTGGCACTAAGGCACGGGCGTGCAGTAACGGAGTTTTGATGGAGGCTAACCGCAGTTGACAAAGCTTATACATTTCGTAATCGGAACTCGTGGTCAAGGTGTTTAACCAGAGTATCGTATTATTCTATCCTTACAGATATATATAGGGTAATTCTTCACCCTCCTCCTTAATCCAGGCTTGGGACTGGCACTAAGGCACGGACGTGCAGTAACGGAGTTTTGATGGAGGGTAACCGCAATTGACTTGACATATTCATTTCGTAACCGGAGCTCGTGTTAAAGGTGTCTAACCAGAGTATCGTATTATCCAGTGTTTAACAACATCTCTTCACTGTCAGTGCCGTTGCCGTCGACCTTGCAAGCTGTACTTTAATTAAATGATAGCCTAACTAGACCGATGAGTTTTACAACAGACGATACATAGCCTATAGTATGTGCAGGGACGTAGCCAGACTTAAATTCAAGAGGAGGCAACTTCACAGACCATTGGCAAAATCCTGGTCATTGGGGTCATTGGTCAATAGAATTTCCAGTATATAAAAAAGCAAGAGGAGGCAAATTGCCTTCATGTAGCTATGCCTATGAGTATGTGTCCTCTTACCTTCGACAGTTGCAACATACTGGAAAATGTGTGCCAACGCAACGAGCAACCACAGCATGTAACAAGTCTCGCTGTCTGAACGAAGCGCCATCAAAACCAGCGATGAGACATTTCTCGATTCCAGAAGAGCCCAATAAACAATTACCTCACAGAAACCATTTCCTTCTTGGGAACCACGAGCTAGTCCTGCACGCTCAGGTATACGCCGTTCCTTTAGATTGTTCTCGCTTGCTGCAGGAGCCGCAGCAGCTGCGGCCGCTTAGCTGTAGGATTGTAAACAAGGTAGAAACCTAGCGCTAGCGTCATCTAGTGATTGGCAGCAACCAATCCCTGTGCGTTATTAATAGTAAGGGAGACGTAAAACGGAGATTCGCACACCGGTTCAACAGCAAAAGGCTTCTTGGAGAACTCAGCCGAGCGCATAAATTTGCAAATGCACTTATATCCATTAAAATATAGGCTTATCATGCTGTATTTTCTACAAGGCTCACGTATTAGTAGTAGTAGTTTCACTTTTACGACACTGTGCCCTCCTCCTTCATCCTGGCTTGGGACTGGCACTGAAAGCCTTTTCCAGGCACTAGCGCACGGACTGCACTGGCGGAGTTATGGCTCACGTATTTTAAAAGGTTTCTCTTTTATGGTCATACGGTCAGTCGGTCACCACGATGACCAACGATGTCCACATATCACGATTCTACTCCTGCCCCACGGCTTTTGAGTGGCGTTTACAAATTCTGGGATTTTTTTATATTTACATTGCATTTACACAGAATAGACCCAATAAAATATAATTATATTATTATAAGCATTATTTTATTTTTTCATTATGGCAATGTAATGTAATCCGAGTGCTTCTTTCAAATCAAATGAAAATTCATTCTCTTGCTCTTTTATTAAACCTGTTTCAGACTAATTTTTGTCTCGTCTTGCTTGGCTCGATCAGAAAAAGGCTCCAGTGGGATTCGAACCCACGATCTCCTGCTTACTAGGCAGGCGCTTTAACCAACTAAGCCATGGAGCCAACCCGATACCTCGTGCAAAATAGCTTCATTTTAAAATGACTCTGAGCACCATACATAAAGTCCACGATTATAAAAAATTTCGAAGCTAATTCAAATACTTTTACATATTGAATATCATAAATAAAACAACGCACCAGTTTGGTGCGATGATCATAACTTATTATATATCAAAGGTTCAACTCCACGACTGCTATCGATGAGTGGTGTTCGTGAACAAGGTTGATTTTTTTTAGCATGTGAATCGCAGTAACGCTGCAGGCGTAAATTTAAGTGATTCTACATTACATTACAAAGTATGTTTCTTGCTAGTGTATCATCTAGTCGCTAGGGTTAGTCAGTGGTCTAGTTCACCACCTCCCCTAGATGGCCGAGGCTTCAGCAAAAACCGCGTGATCCCACTGGCCTGAGATTAAGTTTAGTGTACGCAATGTTTTAAAGTAAATAAGTGAGTAGCCACTTATTTTTGGTATATGAACATATTTCGACAAACAGCTGTTTCCTAAAACTCACAATGTGTGCTGGAGTTACTGAAGTATTAAAACACAAAAATTAGTGAGATTTACTCATTTGAAAATATTAAAAAATAAAACATAAATAATAATAAAATAATAATAATAATAATATCTTTTCTTTAATAAGCGCCTGACAAACGCACTGCGCTGTACATTTACATGTTATGCAATTTAAATCTTAACTACTAACAGAACAGACAGCCTGCAATACAACGGCGCTAATAGCAGCCTACAAAGCATATCCGCCCTACGGGATCTCGAACTCGGTACCTCTCGGTCTCTGTGCCAGATGTTATCCAATGCGCTATCCCCCTATAAGCTCATTTAAACTGATTTAAAAAATTATATATTGTCTGAAGTAGACAATACAAGACAATACAATGTAATACGATAGAAAACAATGTATTAGGCTACAGAACAGCACAGTACGCTGTATACCGTACAATATCTAGAAATTACATAATATGTAGGCTAGCTCTACTGCAATAAATCTCCTATGTAATCTTCATTGTATAATCCAAGTATCTAAAATACTTTAATTAAACATTATGTTGTCCCCTTGCTCGCCCTCAGAAGCCAAGCTAAGAGCATCAGCTTATTCATGATCAGTCCAAACAAATTGTAGGCTAATATAAATAGTTCACTACAATGAACTCCAGCATAAATCCAATCTAAACCTAACATTTGTACTACGCTGCATTCGTAATGCACACAGTACTTAGGCATTCGCAAAACCTAATGCTTAGCAGATGCACTTGTTACAATAATTATTCAAATAAAAGAGAAAAAAGGAAAAATTAAGGTAGCATGCCATGACAGAGATTCACAGCCATATGCCGTGACCAGGATTCGAACCTGGGTTGTCTCGGCCACAACGAGAAGTACTAACCACTATACGATCACGGCCATCGCGCTACCTGACTTCCGCCAGTGAATTTTGCTATATGAACACATTTCTGCAAACGGCCGTTTCATTAAACTAACAATGCGTGCTGCACACATTGTGAGTTTTAAAAAATTTAGCTAGATTTCCCCTTTTAAAATAAACATGAATAAACTGATTTTAAAAATATTTTTGCAATTAACATCTATTTTGAAGGCGCCTCTAGCGAATACCAGTGTACTAAACTTTCTGCGCATCAGTCGTAACCTAGCCCCCCTGCGGCAGGATGTTTATGGACTCGCCGCTCATTTCGCTTAATTGCGGTCGATACCATTCGTCGGCAGAGAGGAGGGACAGGGTGTCGGTCCGTCCGTCCGTCTATATCAAAGATATAAAAAATACTTATTACACAGTGTATGGCGAGTGGCGAACGTTTGACCGTTTAAAAGGTCGACTTTCTCGACAAACTTGGACTGCATTTCGCCTGATCCAGGCAGGGAAAACTCCGCAGATGGAAGCGACCGTCGACGAGACGTGATGGGATCGCATAATCGGTGAATTTGAATGGAGAACGGTTTTCATTCATAAATATGGTGGACGGGGAGGGGGGCTCCCTCCATTCATTTGGACTGGCGATGGGTCACGTGGCCAGCGGGTCACGTGGCCATGGGTGTGCCCGTCTCAGCTCTGAACAGGAATTAACCCTACAGAACAGAAAGGGGGAAATAATTAATAATAATAATAATGATCTTCGTTTAATATGTTCAAAGTGACATGTACGCAGTATGATTACTATTCATAGTATGGACGGGTGGTCATAAGTTGTTATGTACAGGAGTCGAACTTAACTGTTTGGCAGCCATGCAAGGCGCCCATCACGTCCTACTCATTTTACCCACGTTTAAGCTATGAGGAGGAATTAACCCTACAGAACATAAGGGGGAATACTGGAAAAATACAAGAAAATTGGTTTTGATTATGATTATTAATATAGTGGGGTGTTTTAAATCCGGACATTTGGATTAAATAGAATTGAGGTGTAACTTTGGGAGGATGGTGTTGTATGCAAAGCTTTGGTTTGTGAACAGAGTTGTGGTTATGTGGCAACAGAAATGACAGTTTTTGGTCAGGTATAACAGGGAATGTGTGCATTTCAGCATATTCAGGAACCAGACATGTTCTGCAAATTAAATTCAAGAAATGGCCCGCTCTCATGATGAGGTGTGGCTATGTTCAGAAGTTTCACAGGTGTATAAATAAATGTTCCTATATAAAGCTTGGGTTTGTCAAATTCTTGACAATATTTCGGGAATGTTTCAGAGTATACAATAGTATCAGCACTATGGAAGTCAGATTAGATGGTTGTATGGTGCAGATAGTTAGCCAAAACAGAATTTGATGCTTGCCTGGTCTCTAGTTACTTTTTCATGTGGAGCACAGATTTTGGGGAAAAGAGCATTGTGCCTGTGAATAGTTTTTCTTATATACAACAAGTATATGCAGATGCTGAATAGCATCCGATTAAACAGTTTTATGGTTGCGGGGTGGTTTGTTTACCCCAAAAGTATGAGCATTCCCGTTGAGCATACTCAGCGAAGCATCCTTGAGTATGAAGTGTTAGTAACTTCATTTCTTTGCATTTTGAACTGATGTTACCACTGAGAGTGTACAATTATTGTATGTGCTTTGTAGGAATGTTAGAAATTTCAAAACATATCTGTCCAACTTTTGGTATGGCACTCAGACGTTCCAGTCGCTAGACACAGCCATTAGTAAAATGTAGACGAATTCAGTATCAACAGAACTTTTTGATATTTATGTAGCAAGACCCGATGTCTTTTTACTAGATTAATTGAGTATTCACATGTTTTTAAAGATTTTTTCATTTGTCTAGATCCTGTGTCCCAGACTTTGTGAAATCGCCTGAAGATGCCATGACTTACCATCCTCAGCAGCTGCCTGTGCATTTCGCAAATGATTCCATTGACCAGCCAACTGGTAGTCTGGAAAATGGCTTATCACTGCTATCTTTCAGCGATGTCTCACGTCCTCCAGTTCCTCCAAGGCTGAAACCACGTAATCAAGAAACCGGAAATGGATGGAACGTTACAACAAGTGAGAGTCCTCCGCTTGTGCCACGAAGAGCGCCGGTCGTGTGCCAGCCAGTTGGTGCGTCCGGACCGGGAACACCGAGACGACCGGCGCTGGAGCCACGGTTAAAGACAGAAACACAGCTGGCAGGAATTCACCTGCACTCAAAACCGCTTCCTCCGAGGTCAAAACCAGTTCCGCCTGCGCTGCCGCTGTCGGAGGCTGTGCCCGAGTCGCTAGTCATCGGCAAAATCGTCCTTCCGGCTCCAGTGCCGCAGCTGAATTCGAGGATAATCCTAGAGGGAGGCCGTCCAACTACCATCATCGACGAAACAGATTCGGCCGCAGAGAGTTCTCGGGCATCGCCGGCCGACCGCGTCGTGCGTCTTTCCCTCTGGCCGATTCGCTCGCCGTCGTCAAATCTGCGCCTGGATGCCATCTCTAATCTGCCGAAGCGCACCAACGACTACGTCGACGGTCCAACGCTCGGCCCGGTCGTTACCTCACCAGTGGATCACGAACTGAGCGCTTTTACCCTCCAGGGGCCGAGAATTAACGTGGAGAGCAGCCCTGCACAGACTCAGAACAGTCAAGACAAGGAGTCGAAGTCGGGAGAAGTCCGAACGAAGTCGGGCTTTTTAATAAAACACGAGAACGCCTGTAAAGATGGCGTCATTTGTTCGAGTTGTGGCCGGTGCCGCTGTAGGAAGTGCATGGAGAGGCACGAGCTGCCGCGACGCTGGATCAGCCAGCAGGAGTGCAGCGTCGAGTTGGCTGTGGACTGGTGTACATGCATGTGCTTTGCGCGTGCGGTCTTCTACCACTGCCGTCCCTCGGAGGACGTCGACTGTTCGGACGATCCGTGCGGTGGGTGCGACCAGCCTCACTGCTGTGCTAGATGGGCGGCAGTGGGCCTCTTGTCTCTCTGCCTTCCGTGTCTCTGCTGTTACTGGCCGATGAATTGTCTCCGTCACGCTTGCACCGCCTGCTACAACACCTGCTGCCGGACCCAGGGTTGTCGATGCGAGCGTGACCTTCGACTCGGCTCGAAGGGTTTACTGACCGAGTCGGAGAGTTCGAGCTTCTGAGGAGAAATGGCAGAGAAGTTGGCAGAATTTGGAAGAGAATTTGCTTCCTTTGTTACTTAAGCTGTCCTGTACGTATTTGCTGGATGCACTTGAAAATAAATGACTACTAAATATTTAAGGCTTTAAACTTATCAGTTTGTATGTCGTGAAAAACTGCCACATGTAGGCGAGTGTATGGTATTTTGTGAAACTAGGCAAGTGAATACTTGATATGCTGTAACTACTTCGTTGCACCAAGCTCTCGTGCTATCGGATATGGAATGGAGTGACCTCATTATAAGACTGCTGACCTAGTTGGTACCTGTTTGTGAATGGCCGACCTAGATTTCAACTGGTACCCGTTAGTGATTGGCCGACCTAGATTTCAGTTGGTACCCGTTGGTGATTGGTCGACCTAGATTTCAGTTGATACCTGTTTGTGAATGGCCGACCTAGATTTCAACTGGTACCCGTTGGTGATTGGTCGACCTAGATTTAAGTTGGTACCATTTTTCGTGATTGGCCGACCTAGATTTCAGTTGGTACCTGTTGGTGATTGGCCAACCTAGATTTCAGTTGGTACCCATTGGTGATTGGCCAACCTAGATTTCAGTTGGTGATTGGCCAACCTAGATTTCAGTTGGTGATTGGCCAACCTAGATTTCAGTTGGTACCCGTTGGTGATTGGCCAACCTAGATTTCAGTTGGTGATTGGCCAACCTAGATTTCAGTTGGTACCTGTTGGTGATTGGCCAACCTAGATTTCAGTTGGTACCCGTTGGTGATTGGCCGACCTAGATTTCAGTTGGTACCCGTTGGTGATTGGCCAACATAGATTTCAGTTGGTACCCGTTGGTGATTGGCCAACCTAGATTTCAGTTGGTGATTGGCCGACCTAGATTTCAGTTGGTACCCGTTGGTGATTGGCCAACCTAGATTTCAGTTGGTACCCTTTGGTGATTGGCCGACCTAGATTTCAGTTGGTACCCGTTGGTGATTGGCCGACCTAGATTTCAATTGGTGCCCGTTGGTGACTGGCCGACCTAGATTTCAGTTGGTACCCTTTGGTGATTGGCCAACCTAGATTTCAGTTGGTACCCGTTGGTGATTGGCCGACCTAGATTTCAGTTGGTACCCGTTGGTGATTGGCCAACATAGATTTCAGTTGGTACCCGTTGGTGATTGGCCAACCTAGATTTCAGTTGGTGATTGGCCGACCTAGATTTCAGTTGGTACCCGTTGGTGATTGGCCAACCTAGATTTCAGTTGGTACCCGTTGGTGATTGGCCGACCTAGATTTCAGTTGGTACCCTTTGGTGATTGGCCATGTTCTCATCCAAAGTGTCCTTTGTTGGCTTTGTTTTTTGGCTGCAGTACAGCTCAGATATTTAATGCATGTTTTATCTTTTACATTCTGTCGATATTGTTGTTCGGTTTGAAATCAAAGAGCATATTTTAAAACGTCTAAAGGATTTGTTCACGTGTATTCTGTTCGGCTTCCTTTCTTCTCCTGCAAATATATATATAAGTCGTTTGCCCCCTTACCTCTGCATGCTATTTCAGTCTTATTGTGTGACATGGTTCCTGATTGGTTAATGTGACATGGTTTCTGATTGGTTAAGTGTGACATGGTTTCTGATTGGTTAAGTTTGACATGGTTTCTGATTGTTAAGTGTGACATGGTTTCTGATTGGTTAAGTGTGACATGGTTTCTGATTGGTTAAATGTGACTTGGTTTCTGATTGGTTAAGGAGCTCTGTCCTAGTAATGTGGATAGTGTGGGTAGGCTATCACTGTAGATGAATTTTAAAAGCAAATTCTTCATGATATATTGCTTAGCACCAGCGGTTGATACTGCTTCATGAGAAATAAAAGCTACATAATACAGAAATAAGATAATAATGATAATAACATTCATTAACGTCTCCTAATGTTATTTTTTCCTGAAAGATTATGCTTACTTTGGGTAAAGAAAATTGGATTGGGATTCCATAAATACTTCCCTCAATCATCATGGGGCATGGTGGTGTAGGGGTATGTTCGGTGCCTTGCAGCCGGAGGGTTGCGGGTTCGAATCCACCTCAAGCCGCTGCATAGGGACCCTGGGCAAGTCCTTCACTCGCAATTGCTCATGCGCTTTGGCGTGAAACTCCGATTCAGTATCCGCGCTGTAGTCGGGAGCACCTCTGAGTAGAAATCTTGAAGGAGCGCTATAACAAGTGCTCATACATACATCATCAGTAATTAATTTGTTAACAGATAATATTTGTTTGACCCCCATAAATGCTGTGCAAAAGTAGATGCCTTGATGTGGCTCATGCGCTCCTTGAAATGGTCATTGTGTATTAAACTTGTGCAAATCTGTAATGCACATTTCCTTAGCGCCATTGATTGGTATTTTTTCATTACATTTGGCACTATATAAATAAATATAATTAGTGATAGTGTGTTTTTTGTTTGTTGTATTCTTTGACACTATCGTTAGTTTTTAGAGAGTTGTTGAGATGATTACTAGCATAGCATCACTAAGTAGGATAGCATTGCTGGCACAGCACTAGGTGAAGCTATGTTTGGCCTGGTCAGATTAGCTAATATTAGAGCTGCATGAATAGTGGAAATTGATTTGCACCGTGTCATTTAAGCCGTGGTGCTGTTTGCTTAAAATGCTATAAGTTTCTCCTGTCTTCCTATGTACTCTGAAGTTGAACATTTGGATGTTTGATATTGATGAAGTAGTCGGGTGAAATATTAAACCAAAATGAAGCATTTTTAAAAGTAGCAGTAGAAAAAGAAGAGGAACTAGCCCAAGAGGCAGTAATGGGTGTGAAGTGTTAGCGACTTCATTTTCTTAACCTTGGCATATAATGGCGGATGGCCAGTTCTCTCCCTCGCCATCTCACCTTCCCACCGACAGTGTGTGGTTAGTGTACTCATTATAGCTGAGTGGGCTTGGGGAGCAAGCGGAGCAGAAATCTCGAACCAAATTTCTGCCCCGGTGAGGATTTGAACCTTCCGACCTCTCGTGTGACAGTCGGGCACGCTAACCACTACGCTATCCCACACCCCAAACACTAACTGTGGCATTAACCAGTTTTATTCATGTTGTTGTTTTTATGTGTGTAGTTTGTGTTATTTCATATTCATGAGGTTTTGTGAAGCTGTAATATTTCCTTATGGTGCTAATAATGCCTCTGAAGATTGTTATTTGTCCAGTTGGGCACAAGCAGTTTGAACGTTACGGTTGGATAACTGTTGTAACTTGGTTTGATATTAGATTTTCTGCTTTCGGTGGTTTTGTAAAAGTAGGTTTAAGAAGTAACTTGCTCTGTGTTATTGCTGGTACACATAGTTCACGTGATTATATTCAAGTATTTAGATTTTAAAAGGCAACATTTTAAGCTCCTGATATTTGGCCTCGGTCCATATTTGTGACCCAAGGGATCAAAATGAGTCGGATGTCGGCAATTTACATTCCTAGGAAAACGGCAAAATATGATCCGATGTCACTTTTTCTTATTTTCAGATTTTATTGAAAATGGGTGAAATTTTTTTTAACATTTCTTATTTCTCACATTTCATGAAATCCATTGTTTTCATGTGTATTTTCAGAATTTTTGACAGAAAAACTTTTATTTTTTTTGATTTTTTATTAAAATAAATGAAGTTTTTAAAAAAAACCACATAATCATTTGTAACTTTGTCGAAAAATAAGGTAGAACCAAACTGTTGGTGTCATTTTAAAGCAAAAAATGTGGTCTTTAAGAATATGTAAAATACTCAGATTCTAACATTTCCGACATGCGACTCATTTTGATCCCTTGGGTCACATTTTATGCTGTCTTTCTACCTCAGCTGATCAGTAACCTTGAACTCTGCAAATTGAAGCAAAATAGCTCTTATAACTGTTGTTGAAAGTGGCCTGTAATAAATGACTGATTATACTTTTACTTACCTTACTTTATCTTTCTGCTGAACTGTGAATAGAAATAACACTCTGAAGCAAACTACTTTTGGCCAGTACACCTGATTCACCTGCATGTAATCCTGCGTAATTTAATGATTTTCTTTTGCGAATGTATTGTATCAATTGTTACTGTTATGAAGTTAGCTGGCGTAGTTAGCTGTATTGGGTAAAGTGTACATCAAACGAGTTGCCTCTGTGCTTGGGGACGCTGGTTCTCGTGGTTCTTTTCAGTGATTTGAATCTTGGGCTAGCACGGTCCATACCCATGGGGACCTTAACACTTTAACGACGAGCTGCATTGGTTTCCAAGTCACTTTTAGTACACGCTCATTGTTAAAGTCTTAAATGGCATGGCACCCATTTGAAACAGGCAGTGGTGGTAAGGATCTTGCCCAATAAAATTGTTTTAATATGAGCAGGGTCAAGGCCATGTAGTTGCTATGGAAAACCGTTTACATTTACCTGTAAATTTATACAAGTTACATGTAATAACGTGAGGGTTTACGGAGTAGGAAACACTACAGCCTGTATTGAGTATAAGTTGTCTTTTTATATATGTGTAGCTTATGTTTCGGTATGCATGCATGTATGTATAGGCATGTGTGTGTGTGTATTTATGTATTGCCTGGTAAAGGCATTATAGAAGGTAGATTTGTGTTTATTCTTGTTTTCTGACTGTCTGTCTGTTGTATCTAGACAGTCTGTCTGTCTGTTTCAACGTTTCACTTTGGTCAGCCCATTACTCCAAGTTTATTGAGTTATTGTGACATTAAAAATACATTATAAGCGTATAACCACACCATATAACTGCAGACAGTCTGCCATGTTGAAATAAAAATGAAGTGCTTTTATTGTTTAAGGCCTCTGCTCACAATGCTTTCGGCTGCAACGGAATTCTAATTTGCTGTAGGACTAAGTCATCCAAAATGTATTTTTCTTTCAAGTAAAAATCATTCATTTTTAAAATGTACGGAGATACTGTACTGTAGGGGACTTTTCATTGACTGGATCATTTGAAAATGCAGTGAAATAGGCATCTCAGTTGTTCTATTGTATATAAAGAACTTCAGATGTAGTTTTTCTATTGATTTTCTAACCTTAAGTAGTAATCACTATAGGGCAATATGAAATCAATCTGGGTAGAACTAGAAGACATTCTTCATTTAGTTTTTAGAAGTGATTTTTTTAAAGTTCATATGACCAGCAAGTTGTTAGTTTTTTCCAGTGGATCTTAACTTGAAGTCGAGTGATTTTCAAATGTGTGCTATGTTTTTTCTAGTTTTGTCTGGCACTAAAACAAATTGTGGTGTTACTTTTTAAACATGAAATATATAGTTTTGGACAAAATGATTACATCTTTGTCAGAATATATCACTGCGTCATTGTAGTAGTTCAGGATGAAATCAACTACGTGCACACAGTATATATAATCTACACGCTAAACTACAGTCTGTTTTCTACTAATATCTTAACTATTATAACAACTTTAGTGAGAATGAGTGTGAAAATGTGAAGTTATCCTTTGAATATACAACTCTTGTAAACCAGTTTGACTGAATGTTGTCCTGTGTATGTGGGCCTGTGATTATGTGTATGCCTGCAGTTTGTCGGGCACAAGCAGCGGGAAGTTTACCTCATGTTTTATGGACGTTTTTAATTTAGAGTGTACATTCTGTTTTGGTAATTGTTAGTCTCAAATTGTTGCTCAGGAGGGTGCCGTGCAAGCGGGTAGCAGCAGAAGTTCTGGGAATGTGATAAAATGGCAGAGGAAATTCACGACTTGAAGAGTTAGAGGGGTACAGAGATTGTGGGGAGGTTGGTGTATGGTGTACTGGGGCATATAAATGTTGTACGAAAACAAGACAAAATGTCAGACATGTTTGGGATGGACGTCTATCTCTATTATGGCCCTTTAAATCTACCAATCTAGGGTTGAAACAGCACATGCAAACTTGACATGGGTGTATTTTCTTCCCCTTGGGTGTGCTGCCAATGCCAAAACTTGACCCATCAACTGTTTCCACTTGAAAGCATGCATTTGTAGCCGTTTCTTAACGTCCTTTGTTGCTTGGTCATTGTTAAGAAAATGCAGAAGACATTGCCTAATGGTTTGATGTTAAACAGGGTCAAATGTACTTGAAGATCAACGCAGAAGTTGTTTTATGGTTTTCCGTAGTAGTCGGATAACCTTAGAGTATTCCAGCTGGTGTTTTCTCGACCGGCATGGGAATACCTCAGAACTGTAACTTCAGTTGTGACTTGCCACAACTCTTAAATGCTGATATCTTATGAAAATCAAAGGTTGTGGGCTTCCAGCTAGCTTGTGCTGTCCAGCCAAACCGTCTTGGGACTTGAGTCTAGTCTAAGCTGCGTTGTAAATATGTAGATTTATGTAAATAGTTAGATTCATGTAGAGCTCACTTGGGTATGGTACGAAACGTGTTGTACAGAGCGAAAACTGTTCTGGGTTTGTGAACGGAACACTTGCTATTTTTGCATGCATACTTGAAACTGATTTACTTAAGCAGCTCTTGAAAATCTAATCTTTGCATGGTCTTTCATGGTATTTTAACAGTTTACGTTTGGTGAATAGCATATTAAACAGAAAAGGAGTATATTATTGTGTTATGCGTATGCATATGGATGTTGTGTAAATAACATTTTAGCCGTTATATTCGTAGTCTGACGTTTCAGTTTATAGCTTTATTCTTGTGTCTTTGTCACTCGTGTAGATGGCTTGAAGTTGTGTCAAAACCACTGATAATTGGAAAATTATAAATTAATTTCAGTTTCCATGTCTTTATGCATATATTATGTGTCTGGCTAGTATTGGCTACCTATATCGTGTCTTTCAAATATCTCACAAAGGCACCAAAATATGACTATCTAACGTAATTAAAGTATATCATACACCCCTGGAAAGAGAGAAAAGAGGGTCTAAGGCAGTGCTGTCCAACCTTTTTTGCACCGCGGGCCACCGAAGAAGTTATTCTTGAAGCCGAGGGCCGCACCAGTCAACTCAAAAGCAACGACTAAAATTTATTGAAAAGTATTAACTTTATTAAAATTAATTATGGAGTTATCATAATGAATGAATCGTGGGAACTGGATTGTGTTTTCACATTATCAAATGATAAGCGAAGTTACGTACGAATATCTATGCAAGTAGGCCAGCGACTTTGTCTTTTACTTCATTTTTATAGAAATTGCAAATATTTAGCCAGTTTGTGCGGGCCACTTAGAATCAGCTCGCGGGCCGCATGCGGCCCGTAAGCCGCGGGTTGGACAGCACTGGTCTAAGGCATGTATGTACACTTAATTAGCTAAAGAACACGAATCAAGTCCATAAGAAAAAACTGGAAAATAAAGACATTCTGTTGTCATTATTCTACACGACGTTGTATTAACAACAGAACAAGGATGGCGTGATTCAGATCTGGTGAGGATGTATGCAACAAGGACGGTGCGAGTCAGATCCGTTAGGAAAATTTTTCTACGGTACGAACATGTGAAGGTATCGGACAAGATCTATAATTCAGATAAAATGTTGAACCAAAAATTGAGAAAAAAGTTCATTCACTGAAAACAGTGATTACCTTATGCTACACAAACAGGTGTTTAGGACATAAATTCATAATAAAAATAACAGAGCTCCTCAGTATGTAATTCGTTACTACAGAACAGCAACTACCGCTCTAAAACAAATTATTGTCCAGCGTTCGCTAGCTCATTCTCAAAACACTAGAAACAAGTTCAACTGTATAATAACAAATCATTTGAAGTATTGAACTGTTCATATAAACTGCATAACAATCCAAGTAACATAGTACATTTATTAGCCAATGGCTTCTGCAAAATAACAAAAGTTCTTGGTACCGGAACAGAGAATGCAGAGGTTAACAAAAAATTATTGTTCAACGAGACAGTGGTACACGCACCATGACTTGGCAACAGTGTACAATATCGAGCACCACTCCAATAAAACACCTTGCTAGTGTTTTAGGGCAAGAACTTCCATTTCAGCCAACACAAACTTATTATCCCTATGCTAAATGCATTTTTGTGGCTTTCAATCCTATCATTAACAATGCAACAAAAACGTAAAGCAATCCGAGTAAATGGTGTAAAATCCAAATACGTGGCTTAAGATCTAAACAATGGTTACTTCAAGATGAATGCCTCGTAATCCAACAAACAATTTGCAATTTAAAGTCGTTTACAAGCCTCACAAACAAACAAACCGCTGGTGTTTCTCAAACGAAAAACAACTGCAGTCTGCCATCTATGTGGCATAAACGAACGAGATCACATTTCCCTTCTGAAACGACATTTTAAAGATTGCTTTCAGAATCCATGATTTTCACATAATATCATCAGGCTCACACATCTGTTCAGCAGGCATAACATCTACCAACTTCTACACGTTCATTCAAAGCACAATGGTCCAACCAACACAGCCTAGTTAAGACTACACATAAAAATCTGATTACCGTACTCGTAAACTACGCAAAGCATGGTCACTATTACACGCTAAAAACAATAAATTATAAATACATGTATATGATTAATCTGACATACACAGGGATCAGCTGCCATTATTTCTTCCAACTTTAAGCATGACAGGCAAACAGCAAAAGTGCAGCAATAACATAATTACTCTTGTAGAGCATTACCCAATTACTTCAGTACAGCCTATCCCATTCTGAAACAACAGAAGAATCCATAAAGACTTTGTTCGTAAAATTCTGGTTTTTTAGTTCAACCAGGCTGTTGATGGGGAAATTATTTTAAAGCACTGTCACACTGACATTTTAATGTGCACATTTGAACTTGTTTTGTGCACTGTAATAATTTTTGTGTATTAAAGACATTAGCTTTACATGTCTTTTTTAAATACTCCTTTCCAGTTGATGTTTCAAAGTTCTGCAGAAAATATAAACAGGAAACAGGATTCCTTTACATGGTCAGACATCCCTATGTTGACTGCATTTAACACATAATTATGCACAACAAATGGCCATTCAGAAGCTACATTAAATTCCAATGTAGTTACCGGTATGTGAACAAGCAGCATTTCGAAACAATTCAACCTGTTTAATTCATCTGCAGATAATTCGGCTTCAACAAGAAAACGATCCTTCATACAACTTACTTGCATCAAGTCATGCAAGAAGTCACGAAACATCGCTCTAAAAATAACTTAACAAACACTGCTTGCCTTTCATGCTTATCTTTTGTTTGTCTTGTGGCTCAATCCATACAATAAGTCTTAGCCAAACATCTTTTCCCACTTCAGCACCATCCAGTTAAAACATGAAGCGTGTTTTCCACTAGGTTTTCGTCCAGAATGAGTACTATAGAAATTTTATATTACGCTACATAACTTTCGCTATCCTCTTCAGCCTTTCCAAAAGCTAAATATCACATGCTATAGACACCAGAATAGGATAAACAGCTAACAAACTAAGTACTTTAAGGACAAACAGTTTCTGTCTGTCACATGATCATGCCTTCCTTACATAAATTCGTCACAGAAATCGATCTACGCATCCTGAGAATCTCCATTTTCTTCGTCGCCCTCTGGTGGCTCGTCGTAACTGTGACCATACTGCTCGTCAGGACCTTCTGAGCCTCCGGTTACGACTTCGCTGTCGTTCGTTGCCCCGTCCGTTGAATACTCGCCGTAGTAGTCGGGGTGGAGGCGTTTGAGGGGGACGTCACGGCCGCTGTATTCGTCCCACAGTTCTTCAAGGCTGTAGATGACGTTACAGTCACTTAGCTGGTCTTCGGTCGATGGGTCGCTCGTTTCACGAACCACAACGCAAGTTTTAAACCCAGCCGAATGTGCCGCTCTTGCATCTGTGTAGGTACAAACAAGCCAACAAAAACTCTTGGTATTAACATTCACAATGAAAATTATTATATTTTTATATTAATCATACACAAGCAAACAAAAACTGTTGGTATTAACAAATAATGCTGCATCTAGCAAAACCCTCACAATGAAAATTATTATATTTTTATTCATCATACGTTTGTATGAAACATTGCAAGGGAATGTTCATAGACAAATGTATATACATATCTATGTAAGCATCTGGATATTTAATAAACTCACAAAAACACTGAAATGCTTACAGGCAAGAACCTAAACGATTGTACCATAAAGTAGTCGTGCAAATACACACACAGACAACCAATTGTCTTGGGAAGGTATGTACTGTCTGCAAGAATATCTTACCAGAAAGGCTATGGCAGAGGTAGAGAATTTCAGATGATGGATGTTCCATTGCTTCAGCCAGTCGCACGAAGCCGTCTTTAGATCGGTCGCCATCGCGCGGCTCAAACTGCCCTGCAAAAAGCTGAACATAATATCCCAACTTTATGTTTACAATGTAATAATTTGTTGCAATTGTCATATCACAGTAGATATAATGTGCTTACTGGAACCATACAAAAAGCACCAGGAAAAGAGCTATAAGCTATACAAAAGGTGACCCTTGTTTCTAATTAACAGTAACCAATTAACAGCATTTAACTAATTACCAGCACTTAACTAATTAACATTAATCAGACAGACCTTACATGTGTTTCTTAAATGACATAATAAAGTAACACCAACAATAACCGTCACCTTCAGCTTCTTTCCTGCCTAAACTTGTTATACGCTAAGCCAATGCAATCGAACTGTGTTAGAAATTAAAATAGAGCATAACTAATAAATAAAGCAGGAAGATAAGTACATCAAAAATGTTTAGAACACCACAGGGCTGTTCTTTCATCTTCTGATGTTTAGAGCCGAGTTTTTTAAAACTCCTCTTTATTCCTAACATCCTTGGGATTATTTAGACTTAGGAAAACTACTCCGGTGAATCTAAAAACGAAATGACTAGAAATTACTTCAAGAATGTCGCCTTGACTCGAGAAACTGAAGAGGAGTTTTTGAGCCTCGCTGCTATCAGCTGAGAAGGAGAATATCTTTACGCCATCTGTGACCAGCATCTGAAACAGCGGCACGACATCGTCATAAACCCTGCAATGCAATGAAAAGACAATCTGAGTAAAGCCAACATGAAAGCAATATACAGCCAAGATTATTCCAATATGTTCAGCAAAATTTATTCACGAAAATTTAAAATGAAAAAAACCCACATATTTAACCCTTTACCCATTAAAAAATTCACCTCAAAAGCATGGGTAGCTGAAGAAAGATGAGGCAGCAATTGAGACAAAGTACAAGCTGTGCAGAACAGATTGAAATTCGTCTCACAGATACTGTGCAATACCCGAAAGGAAGCCAAAGCTAGGGCAAGCAGTCACCAAGGTGAGCGAATGACGAACTGTGCGCAAGTGACAGATCTGGTAGCAACAGACCTAGTTTAAGTGATTGACAGGTGGTGCTAGTGACAGGTGCCTGTCAACTAGAACCCCAAGGTCGAGGGGAAAAGGCCCCGATAAGTAGAAACATCTACAAGACGACAACTGAAGCAGTCAATGTGCATTCAGTTATGAGAATACATTTCACGCATAGCTTACTCTCCTTGTATCGTGGTCAGTTTGTAGCCGTCCTCCCAAACCTGTTCCAACAGTGGCCTTAATGCATCGTCTGTTAAACTGTCATCGAGCTTTGAAGTTGCATGTGCTACGATGGCGTCAATCACTTCATCTTTTGGGGCATCGGCAGCAGGCACCACAGTTCCTCCATCCTTTAGTTCAGCTGCCTGAGGCAAAATTTTACAAGGCAAAAGCTAGAGGTAATATTTGTTATCATATCTCTACAAAAGGTAGAGGTAACACTAGTTTACGTGTCTCTATAAAAGGTTGCGAATATAACATAATTGTTTCCATAAACTCCTCAGTATCATGGTTCCAAGTTCAAAGAACATTTGGCTGAGGCACAGATATGACCATAGCAACTCAATGGCAAGACACCCTTCAAACCAACTTGTAAAAAAGAGGTAATGTTCAGTAGCTTGGTAAAATACGACCCGGATGCACAAATGCATTCTTATGGTTGGATACCAAACACCCATCACTGGATAGTAAATCAATCATCCAAACCAATCAATCAATCAATCAATCAATGGGTCATGTGCATGTCACTATATGCACTTGGGCCTAATTCAAAGTTACTTGCCCAGTGAAGGCCACAATATCTATTGGCCCAGCAGTAAGATAGCACACTAATTTCTTTGAGAAAAACTCCTCAGATGTGCTCCCCACCTGAGAGCATGGTCTTTTACTCCAAATGATGGCATTAAAATGGTGACTACTTTTAGACTTGCAATGTATAGAAGTTTTATCAGACAAATAATTTCACTGAAGAAATACTCTTTTCACCTCAAAGCAAAAAAAAGATAAATTACCATTACTTACAGACAGGTCCTCGTCTGGGCAAGTACGGTATAATTATTTTCATTTCAAAATCTTATGCCAACAGAGTCAGTCTGTACCTTTGTTCGAATGTTTCCTATGCTGGTCTTAACTTTTTCTTTGTCAAAGTTCGTGTCAAGAAAAGACTTCAAGTTCTCCTTTGCATACGGAACCAAGATATCCTACACATTGCATGAAAGAAAGACGGTCAATGTAAAAATACATTGCTTAACACTTTAACGACGACAGCATACTAAAAGTGATTGGGAAACCAATGCAGCTCATCGTTAAAGTGTTAAACACGCAAGTTTATTATCAATTATTGTACACTGTTTTACTGATTTTACTTACTCTCTCAAGGCAACTAATACAAACATCGGTAATGTATAAGTAACTAAAGGTCACAAGTCTCATAGTAGAACTCGATGGAGGCACTCATTTCATTTTTTTATAAGCCCTTAGTGATGGCAATGGATGAATTCCAAGGTCATAGAGATGGGGCCAGAGTGCAATTTAGGATTGTCAACAATGATGTCTGGCATTCAGTTTCCAAAGGAAAGAAAGATGTTAAGAGATTTCTCTACCACTTGTGCCACCTAGTGAACTAGGCCATAAACAATGACTGTGAAGGTCAATTTAGTCATGGGCATTGTGACCATACTGTCACTGGTAAGATTAGGCAGTGATGGAAGGACTGGCCACGCACCCTCATAAGCTGAGGACAAGAAAATAAAGTCGTTAACACTTCATACCCATGGCCACCTCTTGGGGTTAGGGGCCGTCCATAAAGTACGTCACGCTCCGGGGGGGTTTAAGAAAGTGTGACAGTTTGTGACAGGGGGAGGGGGTCAGGCCATGTGTGACGTCACACATTTATTTTTTATATTTTATTTATAATTTATTTTTTATTTTTTAGCAGAATTGCATAGCTTTAAAAATAATTTTCAAAAATTTTCTGAAACATTTTAATTAGTTTTATGTCAAAATAGCATGAAATGCATATCTCCTGAATGTGTTTTTCACGATTCCTCTCGCTAGGAGCGCTAGTAATAATGCTGTTGCGAAGCCTTGTTTATGTATTAGCCTTGCTTTCGGAAGTATTATTATTTCTATGTTGAAAGTGTGACATACTTTAGGGGGGTCCGAGTTTTGTGACAGTTTGTGACAGGGGGAGGGGGGTAAAAATGGTCAAAAATAGCGTGACGTACTTTATGGACGGCCCCTTAGAGCTCTAAATTAAGGAACTTTTCCATCTCTTTTCTTTCTCTGTATACTGAAACAGTTATCTTAGTTCAAAAAATTCAAACAATCTAATAAGTTTTCAGACTTAGAAATCACTTAATATATCGTGACCACAGAATCTCCTATTAAAATACATAGCACCCAGTTTCTTCATATCCAAGTTTAAAGATCCCTTTACACAGAAATGCACAGTTCAAAAGACTGCAGCTTCAGTTAACATACACTGAAATGCTTAAAAGTTCTGAAAACCCAGTCAGAATTTTATCTTAAACCTTCCGAATTTAAGTCTAGCGTGCACTCTTCAGTAAACAATGCACCCTTCAGACACAATAAAATCATGTCTGGCCGTCTACGCGCTAAACATGAACAGTTCGCCAGATGGCACTAGCGTAACTAAACGTGTACAACAAATTCACTCGATTACGGTGAACTTTCGTTTTCAGCTATGAACGGCAATACCAAACAGGGCGTATCGTCACGCCTCATTGTTCGCAAGTGACACTTTGTAATATGACCTGGGTCTTTAAAGAATAAAAGCCACCACCATATTCGCCAGATGGCGCCAGCAATACTCGAGTTGTTTACATGCAACCAACACATTAAAAACACGCTTTCATTTCAGTCTGTACGAACCACAAGACGAAACAAACAACCATCACACTTCATAAGTCCAATAAGCGATTAAAATTGAAGCTAGCAGAGAATAAAGCGGCAGAAACAGTCACTCCAGCGACGACATTAACACCAATCACGAGTGATAGTCATGATAATGGAGCATCGCACAACAACGCGGCGTTGTTTATCTTACCTTTGCAAAGGTCGCTGGCGTCGTCACCCCTTCAACATCGACCAGAAGGGCTTTTATGCCTTCCAGGAGACTGGTCTGCTGTGTTGCGGGTCTTTTTTCGCCGTGGTTATCTGCCATTTTCTGCCGAAATCCGACGGATAGAACAAAGACTTCCTGTACGGCCGCCGCCCGTCGTTTGAATAATGGCAGGTGGAAGGTGGTAACTATCGTCCGAATTTATCACTGACAAACGAAAAAGTGGTTGAAAATAAGAAATATTGCACTGGAAGTGAAACAGCTTCACGCTTCAAATATCATTGAAATTGCGAGCACAGCCGTGTATATTGTATTGTATTGTATTGTATTGTGTCTATAAATTTATATATCGCCTCTCGCAGTGCACACCAATCAGAGGCGTTCCCAGTGCGAAATACCTAGAGAAAAAGCAAGAGGTCTTGACTCGTGAGACAACGAAAAGAGGCACTTCGCTCCAACGACCGTTTGGCCAACAGTTAATTAAATGAGGAACGTGTCTAAAGAGGGAGCTGGTTCCAAAGCGCAGAGCCAATGAGGGCAAAGGTTCAAGTTTTAGCCATAGAAGTCCTCGCTCGCGGGACAAATAGATCATGCCGGTCAAGTGAGTGTAGCGGGCGAAGAGATGCGGATGAGGTCGGCAGGTGGATGAGGTCATACATATACTTGTAAGCTCGGCCAGTATAAAAGTATGCTGAAGCTACCAATGACTCAATCATTTAAATCAGAGAACCAGATTTACTATTCTTGAACAAACCAGAATTAAAAACCATGTATTAAAATGTATGAGTGTCTGATATATTTCAAAATAGGATCTTATAAAAAAACTATGTAGTTTTTGGTGGCACCCTCTCAAAGCCCTACATGCACCTCACCGTGGTGAGAGGGTGAACAGCCAAGTAGGGGATAGCCTGGTGGGGCTATACCATCAGTGGTGAAGACCTTGGTCGAAGACCTTGGTTGAAGAACCACCTTCCCAGTCAGCACTGGAAATTGGCCCCAGTCGTTCCCCAAATGGGCGTTTTGGGTATGACCTGGGCTTCGGCGGATTTGCCTCTGCCCTAAAGGGACCCTAATGCTCGTACAATATTACCCCTAATATTGTATTCTCACACGTGTAGGCCTACGCCCATAAGTATTTTGCTCAACGATAGGCCTATAGATCGATCCAATTTCGTCTGACTCTATCTGGTCTGACAATCCTGACTTGTTTCTGACTTAAATATTCTGACTTGACTTCTTCCTTAATTCTTAAGCTTATAAGCCTAATTATGATTAGGCCTACAACATCATTATTCTGACTTTCCTATTCTGACTTGATTTCTGACTTGACTTAATTCTAACTTAGTCAATTCTGAATTAGGCCCTACTTATTTCTGCCTTAATTCTGACTACATTCTAACTTAAATGGCTATTACTTGACTTCTGAATTGACTTCTGACATATGACTTCTGACTTATTTATTTCTGATTGACTTAATTATTTATGTCTTAATTCTTACTTATTCAATTCTAACTGAACTGGCTATATATATTACTTAGCCTAATTGCTTCTAACTTGACATCTGACTTGACATAATTTCTTACTTGAATTCTCGCTTCATTATTAATAATTCTGATTTGTAGATTCTGACTTGACTTCTGAATAGAGTTGTGACTTAATAATATTGCCTTCTGACGTGACTTGTGACGTACGTTGATTTGCCTTATAATTCTGACTTAATTGCTTTGGGACTTTGATTCTAACTTGACTAGGCTTATATTGACAAATAGTTATGCAGACAGGACGGTATAGGGTTCCAAAAAACCCTCGGTATTCGGGCGCGAAGTTTTATCAGCAGAATGTTGATGGAAGCCTGGGGAGGAAGGGAGGAGGGGAAAGGCACACGAAGCCTTTGCAGCGGAGATGAGTCAGTATAGAAGGCAGTGGTAGGAGCCGAGTAAAGAGATGCAGGTCTACGACAGTGTGCACAGACACGTACAGGCCTTGCCTCTCTCACCGCTCTCGCGTTCGGACTTTGACTCTTGTTCGGGTTTCGAGTTGATAGCAGCGAACGGGGAAGATCGTCTGGAGCAGTGCACGCGAAAATATAACTGCCACTGCTGCTGCAACGGACCATGTTGGATGAAAGTGTATTGTTTGGGACCAGGCTGCAGGCGCTGTGCAGGTCGTATGTCACTCAATTGTTGTGGAGAAGATGGAAATTAAGGGGAGTACGATTGTGTGTCTTATAAATTGATAATCAGGTTTCCCCAAAATATTTGTAGCTATAGGTCTATAGGCCTACTTCTGGTTGATAGCTGCAGACGCCTTTTTCTATTTTTAAATTGTCTCATCCGAGTTTACTAGTATTTTTGGAATGTTCCGTAGGACGTTTTCGTTGAGCATAGGACTGGTATTGTAGGTTTTAGGGCAATTAGGGCCTATTCCAAATTTGAACTTGAAGCATATTTTAAAAAAAATCAAATGCATACCGTCAGTGTGTATTTTATTTGTCTAACATCATGCAGTAGCCTAAACAAAATAATTAATATTATTGATTGGTGTGGACCATATGCGATTGTTTTAATTATTTGAAACTGGATATTGAATACCCGCAATGGCCAATGCATTTGCCATTTGGATCAAGAGATGGGGTCGTTCTGGACGATCCGCAGATGCATATGGGCGGAGATCAATTCAGAAAATAATACAACAATGATAAATTAGTCAATTTTTTAGATAAATCACCAAATATTGAAATGCTTGACCCTGGAACCTGTTAGAACTATTTAAATGATGGTCACGACAACTTTGTCAATCAGATTACTTCATCTGAGGAGTCAGTCAGATGTCGTACCTGATGCTGAATCTTTGAAAACAGGCTTAAGAACCAAACTAGCTGATTGGGCAAATTCGTTTAACATCACTAATACGTCACTTGGTTCATTGTTCTCTGTTCTGAATAGATCTTCGATATCCTTCTGAATTGTCATTGGACCCAGCACTTTGCTCAGGACACCAAAGACTTACCCCACTTGTAGTCTGGAGACAGGCGGTGAAATGGAATTATTTTGTCATTAACAAGCTTCAGGCATCCAGAGGCTGGCAGACACTGGCATTTTAGTATTTACTATGTCTAAAGCAGACCGATGTTATTCAGTTGCAATTTATTGATGTCGGGCTTCCATTATTTAAGAGTTCTAACATGCAGTTGTGGCAGATTCTATGCTTAATAAAACTTCATGGTGTTCATAAGCCTTTTGTTGTTGCCACATTTTGTGGAACGAAGAAACCTGCTGATTGGATGATTTCTTGCTTGATTTCATTAATGAATTAATTTACAACAGATTGGAGTAATTATAAATGGGAATCCGCATGCTGTTGCAGTACATAGTTTTGTTTGCAATGCACCAGCAAGAGCATTTCTAAAAAAATATCAAATTGTATTCTGGTTGTTGTAGCTGCGAATGCTGTACACAGGAGGATGAATGGTTTGGAAGGGTTGTCTTTCTCTAGATTAACTGTCCATTGCGTACTGCTGAGCAGTTTGTGGAAATGGTTTATGATAATCATAATTTGGGTTCAACACCACTAACTACTTTGTTGATGGATTGCATATAAGATTTTGTTCTTGACTATATGCATTTGTTATGTCTAAGTCTGACCAGAAGAATGATAAAATGGTGATTATCAGGGTCTCTAAATATTTGTCAGAATAATAGCAAACACAGGTCAAGAAATTTCCATCGAATTATTCGGGTTATCTGCATTTATTCCGAAAGAGTTTGTTAGGTAACAACGAAGCATGAGCGGAATTGACAGATGAAAAGCAACAGATCTTATTTCATTGTTTTAATTATGTTTCAATTTTGATTTTCCATTTTCAGATGCAGTCAGAAGGAATTCTTTGTTCAAGTCGGAATTTGCAAGAGATTCAACAACTGAGGAGGCAATTTATAAGCTCTTGGTTTTACAATGCAAGGGATCGTCAAGGGCTCAAGGCGGACGTTCGGCAAGAGCAATTAAAGCTTTCGGTGAAAAAGAATATACGAAAAGAACAGTAGGCCTACCTGTCATCAGGTGCACCAGCACCTGCCAAATAAGGCGCCAAAACAGAATTCATGATTTTGGTGTATGTTTTGTGACATTAAGTTTCTCAGAAAGTGTTTTAAATCTAACCAGCATCTATGGCATTGGAATTTTGTCTTGATATTTTCTACTACATTCAAGTTTGGCCATAGGGCTACAAATTAGGTGTTTTGTGGTACAGGTATTTTTATTATAACATGATAATTAGTTACAGGTACATGGAATTTTTTAACTTTGTTGCTCTTCAGTCATTTACTTTTATTCCGTTGCACATGAGTAATTATTTCTATTTTGTACTAGTAATATGTTATTGCACTAGTCATTATTTTTGTTGTCTTGCACTTAACAGGAGAAGGATCAAGGGTGTCAATTTTGACATCTTTTCAATTTCGTTTGAACATAAACTTTAGGGGTCGTCCATTAATTATGTCAACAAATTTTAGGCAGTTTTTGATCCCCTCCCCTTGTCAACAACTGTCAAACATTGACGGACCCCCTAAAAAATTATGTCAACAATCCCAGACCCCCCTACAAAAAAGAAACAAAATGGCTCGATGCATGTAGAATCATTTTTATTTTAATTTTTAGACTAAAAATTGCAATCTCGAATTTCAAAATATATGGGTATAGTTTATTACCAGCTTTTTAGTAGTATTAAACATTAAGCACTTTCTACATTTTTAGCATTTCTTAATGTTTTCGCTACCTTTTGGAAGGCCCTGCGTTGATTTATTGGAGAAAAATTTGTTGACGTCAACTTTTACCGAACCCCCTCCCCTCTTGTCAACAACTGTCAAACTTTTCCAAAGCCCCTCCCCCTATTTTGTTGACAAAATTAATGGACGACCCCTTAATAGTGGGAATTCAACAATGAAACTTGGTTACAACTTTTGTATCATTGTAAATAACTTGTTATTTTGCTGCACTTAAGTAATTTCTGTTACCTTATATCGGTTATTTTCGGTATTTTCTGGGGCCCGTTTGGGCAAACATACTTTTGCCCAAACGTCCATCCATCCATACATTCATCCATCCATCCATCCATCCATCCATCCATGCAATTTGGGTCCGGAAAGGGTTCCTTATTTGGGGCCCGTTTGGGCAAACATACTTTTGCCCAAACGGGCCCCAAATTAGTAACCCCATAGGGCCCTAAATTGGGTGCCCGACTGGGGCCAGTGAGCATAACCAAGCTCTCCCCTAATTGGGTTTGGCAAATGGGCCCCAATAATCGCCCTAAAATTTTGCTGTCTGGGTTGGGCGTTTCGCGAGGTGGAAAGGCTCACCAGGAACCCTGAAACAGCTGGCCAACGCAGGAGGCAGGTGTTGGAAGGACACCTCAGACCGGAAGAGGCCAGAATGGCCCAACGATCTCCTTACCCTACCAGGAGAGGACTGGTCACCGCAGTGTGATTCTCGTTAACGATAACGATAACGAAAATGTTCGTTAACGAAAATAAAATGACTTCGTTAACGATAACTATAACTATAACTAAAAATATCATTAACTATAACTATAACTATAACGAAAATAACAATAACGAAAATTCATCTTTATTTTCGTTAATACAAAAAATAAAAATAGGAAGTGCAATATGGATGATTCGACATAAATGAGAACGAAAAATGCGATATTTTTATTATGCAATTTGTCAGTTACTCTGGAAACTCGTGTATTCATGAAGCTGAATGGACCCATGCTTCAAAGGCTTTAAAAGCTCTGAGCAAATTGTGAAACAAGTGTTAATACGCACAATTTCACTTATAGCCTTAATTATTGTAACTAAGTAGTAACTAAAATTAACTAAAATAAATATCCATTAACTATAACTATAACTATAACTAAAAAAAAAATACTAACTATAACTATAACTATAACTAAAATAAAAAACCATTAACTATAACTGTAACTATAACTAAAATAAAATCTGTAAGGAGAATCACACTGGGTCACCGCCTGGCAAGAGACCAAGAAACTCTAACAAAATGAACAAAGTTTTGTTAGAGCCTCATCGTCAGCGAATACTTGACGGAGGAGAAAGAAAGAAAGAAGTTTTTGGTGGAGTAAGATTTTCTCAGCGCTTGTGAATAAGCTGGCCATGCATATATATGGTGCCCTGGGCGTGGCTTCTTAGTGGCGCTTTAGAAGTTTAGAGATTGCGATTACGATACTCTAAGCAAAAATCTTTGCTCTAAGTATAGACAATGTGTTCTGATCGATAATCCAGATACAACCGTCATCGAAGCCATTGCAATCCCGTAGTCTCGATCAAATTCCTCTGACTACCACAGAATAGATAAAGCGTAGCCAGAAGTCTAACTCGGCCGTTTTTCAATGGTATACGCTGTAATGCCGTTATAGTCTATGGCGACCGCAGCGCTCCTAGCGGTACACGTGATAATTAGCTCAATGCTAATCCACGTGCAGCTGGTGTGGTGCGGCCCCAATCTCGGCCGGACTCCCAAATTTGATTTCTAAGTCAGACCCGAACGAATATAATTAACAAATAAACACATGAATAAGCAGTACACCGATAGACGTCAAGGCAATATCTAATAGCTCCTAAATATCTGCGACTTAATGCGCACACCTGTGCTGTCTCTTCCTGCCCTCTCCGGTCTGCGGATCGAATTGATCAATTAGTAGCCCGGGCAAGGACTGCCACGGCCCTACACCGTGCCTTTGCCATAGTGGGCCCTTCCATGCGCACCCCTCCCCTCCATCTGTAGTACGATAAGATTTTAGTCGGGTCCCACCCTCATCCCTTCGTTGCTTGAAGAATTTCCTCCGGCTATTGCTCTGAGTAGCTAGTACTGTAAGAAGTGCTTTACAAATTCTCAGATACGATACGATTATTGACTGTGGACTTGATTCTTACTAGGGCTAATTGACCGGTATAGTGTACTGTTACTAGGACTAAAACACTCCCTGTTCGTGAATAGAAACTCCATTGGATTTTATTCTTCCTGGGAGCGAATGATTTACATGACTTGTGTAGCAGATTCTTCTTACGACAAAAAACTGGTGGGGTTTGTTTTAATTTATTTATTATTAAATTTGTAATGCACACACTGTCACACAGAAATGTGAATCTGAGGTGCAGATAGTTAGCCCCCAGGAGAAGATGCAATTAGATATCCAAGTGCTTGAAAGCCAAGGAGAAATAGTGAAATGTTAGCCGCTAGTAATTTTCATTAATTGTGCAGTTTATTGTTCCTAGAACAATTTGAATGTGGGTGTCTGCCTAACATTTACTTTCTGTGAATAAGAAGCTAGTGTATTGATAAATTTGAATTCTCATCTAGGTGTCCATTCATTCATTCATTCAGAGAACTTAAACACAACAACGTGTACTTGAAGAATACTTGTTATTTATAACAGAACTCGTGCAATCATGAAACATGCTGTGAAAGGTAAAATGCAAAACAACAACCAGTTTCAAAATAAACTCATCACATGAAGTGACAACTACTGCACGAAATACATTATTGCACAAAAGACACACTCCAGCAGGAGCTAAGATTGGGATAATGTACAGACTAGAGAAGTGTGTATGTACAAATACACATGAAAGTACATAACAATGACATAACCTTGTAAATAACTGAGAGGTGTTTCACTTTTAAACTTGAACTACAATGAAATATGATAATGACATTCACTAAGATGATGATTTCATCAAATGATCAGCTGCTGTTAGTTATGGCACAAAATAGCACACTTTTTATTCTTCTTCCCACTTACTTTAACCTTTTTCACATCTCTGTTGAAGAACCTAACTTTGTAAAATATCATCATATTGACAAAACTTGTCACAAGCTTAGAAATATCAAGCTCCATGCATTTGCTAGGCAATGGAACTGTTTTCGTTACAGTATCAACCACATTGCGCCGAATATCTGACAAGTTGCACGCTTTCTTCAAGTCGAACAGCTTCAAAAACACACAGTTGCAATTACAAATAAACGAATAGAATAGTACCGAAGGCACATACAATGAATGAAAGATTCGTGCATCATTACATTTATATGCTTTGAACGACAAGAAAACTTTTCTGTCATCATTGCACTCATTGCTTGTATCACAAAATGCAGCTTTGCATGCATCACAATTGTGCCAGGTAAACAATTTTCTTAACAAATATCCACAAACATACATAAGTGCATTCTGTTCACATAAGTCACTAGGTTCTGGTTGGTCAGAGTATGAAAAATCAATAGTGCAACTGACAGATTTCAATGCCAATGTACGAGATGAAATGGTGCTCAATTTGGATAATGTTGCCAATAGCTTATCACCATCACGAAAACAATTGCCACTATGACTCGGTTGGAGGAGACTGTTGAAGCAGGATTTGCGGTACGCATTCTGAAACTGGTATGGGGTTGGATTAGCATTAAATCCACCAGCCTGGCGAATAACACCAAAGAAGTTCTCCAGAGGATCCTGATTAAGACGCCGTGTCAATAAAAATCGAAAGCCATGATTTGACGACAAGTCATTCCACAGTAACAACAATGCATTAATATTACTTCGCCAACCTTCAAAACATTTAACTTGTGTGGTAATATCACGTCCTGTAGATACAGTTATCACACGCAGTGTGGCCAACCAGGACTGTATATCCAGCAACATGTTACGATGTTTTGATCTTGCTGATAAGCTGCCTCTGTACACTTTTGTACAATACACTTCAGAACTATTGAAACAATCAAAAAGGGTGTCAAATTTCTTAGCATATTCAGCCGTACCCATAGCAAGAGGTGTCAATGAATCAAAAGAACAATTTGTTTCGATTGCGGCAGCTACAGAATGACTTAGTGTTTGTGCAGCAAGTTTCACTCGCATCTTAGAAAACGATGTCAAATGAACATGTTGGCTGCTAAGACGCGGTGCTAAGCGGTAGTTTCGCCTGGCATCAAGACTATATAAACTTGTAACATGTTCCCATGTTGCAACATTTTTGCCACTGTGCACAGTATTTCTTTCCAAAACATTTCTGGCACTTTTTAGTAGATGACAAGGATCATAAAACACAAAAACAGTTTTATCATTTACCTTGATAAATGGTTCAGTAACAGTAACACCCATGTTCTTATAGGCTGCAACAAAGTTTGAGCCTTGATCACTAATCACAGCTTTCACATTAAGGCCAATTGCATGCAGTTGTGATAAACAATCTAGTAGTAAGCTTTGCACTTTATCAGCCTTAACAGCAGATGATGAAAACATGAATGCAAAAGGCTGTTTCCAGTTGTCACGCAGACCACGCACCATGAAACAAAGACAACTAGAGGCAAGAGCATTACTTTGGCAGTTAGCACCCAAGTCTTCGTAGCCGATGATACGATCAAAGCGTCTATCATATGTAAGACCACGACGTAGCATCATCTCGTCTAGTAACAGAATACAACAGCGATTATCTGGGGACAGTGCAGCCACCTTTTCCTGCATCACAGTCATAATCGCATCAGAAAAACCAACACCAACACTGAAATCCCTAACCCAGTTACACAGACTTGCCTTACATGGCAAAACAAACAACTTTGCCAACAACCGGTATGCCTGCGGACTCTTATAATACAAAGACAATGCTAACAGCTTAGTTTCGTCATCCCACCTCCTACCACGAGCAGAAACACCACTGAGCTTCAGTTGAGCTGCAATGAAACTGAACGATGGACCATTAACATACTTCCCTATTTCTGTCAGTAACTCGTCCTTGGATAGTGCTGGCTTTGCAATTGAAGCAGCTGATAGCTTCACATTAGTTCTATGAAGCCTGACACGATATCTGTTGAGTGATCTTCTCAGCTCTTGTTTCCGTGGTGACGATGTAACACATAACCCCGATCCTTGATGGCTACCGCATGGCACTGGATGAACAGATGAAGCAGAACTGCTATTATCGCTACCACGAGTCACCTTGTTAAGAGTTACAGGAGTTGCAGAAGGAAGAATATTTGCATCACACGGAACGTTTACAATGACAGCTTGTTCAAGGTGTTCATCAGTGACCGCCCTGTCAGTGTTCGTCCGTCTTCTTTTTGAGGCTGGCTGGTAGGTTCGTGATGTTGGTGGCTTTCTCTTAATCGTTCGCAGCGGTGGTCGATTCGGAACGGCGAATAATGTTGGTTCAGCATTCCACGTCAGCCGATTCTTGGACTCTCGGTTGTTGAACTGACTGTCCTCAAAATGATCCGCACAAAGGACGTAACATTTACTCAGATGATCACAGGACACATTCAAAAGATCTTGTCGCCTCGTATTCTGAACCCATTTCTTCGACCTGTCAACAACATTGGATAAGTTACTTAGGAAGAATTGATTAGCAATTATTTACTTACAAATGCAATGGATAAGTAATAGTCTTAGTTATTGTGCATATCTTTACGTTACTTAACTTAACAAAATAACACCGACGTAGGCTATTGTTTCTTTCAGTGGAATCTGCAGTGGCTTAAATGTAATGAGTTGAAGCCTCCAAAGGGATCATTTATGTTAGTTATACGTCTTTGGCATGCCCACAGGTCAGATAAAGCTACACTTTATTTATTCTGCGGCATGACAGTGTGGTCTAGTAGGCAAGTATATTTGTTATTAATATTGTGTGGCACATTACTTAGGTCCAAACATAACATGCAAGTAATTCCGCATTTTACACTTACTCTATGTTGACAAATTGAAACCAGTATTCCACTCATGCATGAGTATAATCAGATTTTCCTTCCAAAGCAGTACCGTAATGTGTTTACCCATAATCCTGACCTCATCGGATTCAACTACTCAATTTAATGAGGACTGCAGTAGGCCTAAATATCCTTATTTCACTTTTACACGTAATTTGTATCAAGAGTGTCCATATCTTTACTTAGCTTAACAAAATAACATTAATTGTAGATTACATCACAGAATACATAAAGCGCTACGCTTTCATCTGTTTGCGATTACATACCTTGTTTCATCTTTCGGGAAGCGGAAAAACGACAAACATTTCTTTTTATATCGATTATTCGTACATCCTATCGCTGCACAATGCTCGCCGCCAGACGTTCTCATTATTTTACTGCAGTTTCACCGATTATAATAAAAAAAGTAGCAGTGAAAATGTCTAAGTTTGATATTATACTTGTATTAGTATTAATTTCCAAACCAACACGGAATCATGGCGGACGGTCCATAGACTACAATTATAGAATAAGTTTCCGTATTACAGCAATTAGATTCAGTTAGACTTCTGGCTACGCTTTATCTATTCTGTGGACTTACCGATATAGTCATATAGTCATGCTCAATTAATTACCCATCATTTTTATCGTCACCGTCGTTCTTCTCGTCGTTAAAACTCGTTATCTTAGTTTTACGTGGATCATCACGAGTTTCTGAAACCTTTGATTTAGGCTATTAATTAGCAATGGCAACGACTGTCTAAATGCCAGGATTATTAGTAATAGCGCTAAATAATACGGGACGTAATAGGCGCAGATGTTGAATTCAATTATATCGCGTCTTTGGTTTACGAATGTGTAGTGTTTCTGTTTTAGTTTAAGATTTTATCTGTAATAAAAATGGAAATTGGAAATGAAATCGGGCAGAAAATCAGAGTGCGTTTTGCCGTAATTTATTTTGTATAACCAAATTGTATTTATGTGCAAAAATTGCAGTTATTTTGTTATGTCCTGCAGTGAAGTTCATGAGCGATATTATCATTGAAGGATACATGGTATAACTGGCGTATGGAAAGGGCGAAGGCTGTGACTGTTGGTTATTGAGCTTACCAGGGTCCATGCATTTGGCCATCAAATTACAGTAATTACTGCCACTGTTTTCAACAGAGTTGTATGATGCATGGATTGATACGAATTGGGCAAACTTTAGTATCGTAGGCTGAAGGATTACTCAGTATGTTTGAGCATGCTGCGCGGACGCCGGACGGTTCCAGGTTTTATAATGACGACCCTAACCCTGACCATCACGACGCCTAACCTGACCCTAACCGACACTCACGATGCCAGTAAACTTACACACTATATCCTTCAGCCCCCGATTTTATAAGCTTGCCCCCAAGCATTGGGCCATCGAATTACTGCGCGTGTTTTCAACAAGCGTGGTGCTTCTGCGGCGGAAAATGCCGCCACGCAACCCGCGAAAATTTACTTCTGCGGCGGAATTTTTTTGACATTTTATCTAAAACAACTCTAACCCTAACACTGACCTAACCGACCGTCACAGCGCTTAACCTGACCCTAACCGACACTCCCGAGGCCAAACCTGACCCTAACCGACCCTCACGACGCCAATTTATAGGAAGTACCGCATTTTGAACAATGCGCATGCGCAAAGCGCTTCCGCCGCAGAATTGTGTCGAAAATGTTACTTCTGCGGCGGAATTTTCCGCCGCAGAAGATTTATCCTTTCAACAAAGAGTTGTATGATGCATGGTTTGATACGTATTGAAGTGCACGAGGTCACGCTTTGTAATTATTTTATCTAATGATGACCGTGACCCTAACCGACCGTCACAGCGCCGAACCTGAACCTAACCGACTGTCACAGCGCCTAACCTGACCCTAACCGACACTCACGAGGCCTAACCTGACCCTAACCGACCCCACGATGCCAATTTATAGAAGAAACGCATTTTGAACAATGCGCATGCTCCGAGGGTTGCGCATGCACAAGCTCTTACGCCTTCGAAACTAGTAATCCTGCGGCAGATTTTTCCGTCACAGAAGATTTATCCATATGGTATATATTGCGCCCCAAGTACATATAGCTCACCATTTAATCGTTTTGGGCTTCAAAATAGTTTCCATGGAACTAATAAACTAAAATTACAGGATTTCATTTAGATTGTTCTATCAACAGTTCCCAAGAAGACTCAGTCAGTTGAAGCATTCTAGTAACAGGAGAATTTGTGATCTCTCCAGGTAATTTTAGAGAAATGTCCCCTCACCGTTGCCCTACTTATAAGCAATATGGCTACTACATCTTCAAGCCACTACAAATATATATATGAACAACGATTGTGTGCATGTACAAAGAATTGTACATACGTGCAATTATTCATTTGCTTGGGTGGATTTGATTGTCATGGAATAAGATCTGCTCTTCAACTGAGACAATGATTATTTTATTTATATTTTGTTTCGTATGTGTGTCTCTACAATGCAGTCTGCAATCAAAGCCAAGCTTGTTGATCTCGGAGCGTATGTCGGTAAGTATGCAGATTGAAGTTTTAAATCTTCTATGATTAAGACCTGTAATGAAATTTAGCATATATGGAGTTGAGCTCACTTATGACGTTACATGTTATATTAAACACTCTATGTTAGAATGTATACGCAGTTTAATGATCTACATTATAATTATGGTCTCTTGGAGCTGTATCTAATTCCTTTAAATAATATTATCTGTTGAATGAAGTGATGATTTTTAACATGTCACAAAAAGCTGATTATCGTGTTTTAATATGAAATTGCTTAATTGCACTTTAATGAACATGTCATCAAAACGTTCACCATATTGGCATTTATCATAATTAATATAAAATTGGAAATTTATTTTTATACTATGCAACCATCCAAGAAGGCTGTTTATTATAAATACGTGATGAGCAGTAGCTAATTTTGTGACGTGCTCATACTCGGTAAGCACCTTCAACTTTAAATCCCAAAAAATGCTGGTACTGCGTCTTCCATCTATGTGTTTTGAGACACTTAATATAGTAGAAGAAGCGCATTCTCTTCCCTGGTGTATCTGATGTTAAATGTCATTTGCAACTAGACTATTCCATCAAGTAGCAAAACAATGCACAGTGAACTAGAAAAAGAGTCGCCAATGGCAGGCCCATGCACGCACGTGAAACCAACCAACGGATTCCCGTCGACGGATGGCGTGGATGTTCAGAGTCTCTGGACCAAGATCTTTATAGGATTGGTGGATGCCAAGGCTACTGTGTGCTGTGATCTTCAGTGGTTGTTGTTTCTCATCCTCAGTGTTGTGTCAATCATCGACTCTGGATGGGATTCCGTTGGTTGGGCTCAACTTGTGAGCAGGACTCCATCATCACCGATATCCAATGTTGTGCCATGATGTCTCACTCCTTGGCTTGATCTCCCCGAACTCTAGCCTGGCATCGAAACGCATACGGCCTACCAATCAAACCTGCAGGAGCCTATGACTTGTGACTTCTAGTTATCTGAACATTGTTGTATTGTGTTCTTAATGAATTTTAACCTCATTTTTTGCTGGCTCTGTTTCCTTTAAGTAGCACTGTACAAATGTCTGATTGCAGTTACAACTACAATTGCCTTGTTTGTTTGAAGATGATGAGCTGCCTGATTATGTAATGGTGATGGTAGCAAACAAGAAAAGTGAAGCCCAGATGTGTGAGGATCTCAGTCTTTTCCTGGGGGCTAACACTACGAAGTTCACTGCTTGGTAAGCTAACTAAATATGTGTTGTTCTGTTCGGGAAGAAATAAAATCTAATTCAGATTCTTTGCGTGTGATCTGTACTTCATTTATTTATAATGTAATGAATAGTTTTAATTACCTGGTGTTATTCATCAGATGCTTTATAGTGTGCTAATTTATTAATTCACTATGTGAAGTCTATTGGCTAGATCCTTTGAAAGCAATAGAAAGATTGTGAAACCTTTAAGTAGTAGTAAGTGGGAGTTTAAGTCAATTTTACTAACTCTCTACATTGAGCAATTTTATGGTTTATGTAAGTTTTACTAAATTTTTACAATGGGAAACTTTCTCAGTGCTATTATGCTGCCTTAAACGGCTTTCCCTGTTCTGCACTGCCAGGCGAGTTTAAGAGGAGAACCATGCATATAGTCATCTCACAACAGAATGCCTCAACACCACCATCTTATTTCTGCCAAGAGTTCAATACATAAAATACGCTGAGTTCAAAATATAAAATGTTTTGAGTGTTGAGAAAACAGTACATATTTGTGTAAGATTTCTGTTCCTTCCTAATTGCAATTTGGTCGTATTTCTTTGTCTAATAAAAATGGCTTTGCTTTTAGGCTGCATGGATTGTTGCAGAAGTTGCTTTCTATCACATCTGGTAAGTTCAGGGTACCACGCTGGCTCCACTTGCAGAGCTTGTGGTACTGTTGTGTGTTATTTAAAGCCAATAAAGATTAAAGACTTATGCAAACCAAGATTGATTGCTTCGGTCAACTTCGGTGCTAGCTGCTGTGTGCTTTGTTAGGTCTTTGAGGCTATTCTATCAGTACATTGTGATTGGTATTTATATAGTGCCACTTGAAGAGAAATTCCTTTGAGGCAACCTCCTTCCCACCTAAAACCACAATATTGTGCATACTGGTTTTCAAGAGCTTAAATGTGCATGCGCGTATGCTTGGGCTTATACAAGGGTAATGCACTTGTCCTGTTTCTAACGTCCAGAATCATGCAAATACTGTAATATATGGTAGAATCTTGCTGTTTATATTCGATTCTGTTTTGGTTCCTTGTGCTTAAGTTTTATTCTTGCTGTTAATAATTTGGCAAGTACGCTATTTTGTTTGTTGATCCTTTCCAGCTCTTAATGACATTTAACATAATCTAGACTAGTGCAGAGAATGTCTCTGATTGCTCTTGGAGTTACATTAATTTTCAATTACCATGGTTCTTTGGAATTCTGTGACGACGTTTCAGAACCGAATCCTACTCCTAAACTACCAGGTGCCAAGAATGATTCAGCTGCCATACCTGCTCATGCTACCCAGCCACTTGCTGGAGCAGCTGCTGATGCTAAAACCGCAAATGAGCCAACAGTTCCAAGCGCTTCTGCTGCTGAAGCACCAACAGCAAAGGCTGCAAAGAGCAAAGCCGTTCTGCCAACGAAAAAGCGAGATGTAGGAGTGAAGCAGCCGGAGGCAGTTATCGACGATGAACCGGTCATCAGACTGAGTCTAGAACATGGTTTGTTTGATTTTATTCAAATTCTATAAGTAACATGAAGTGAATATCTAGAATTAATGTGAGAGTTCATATTGTGTGATGACTTCTGTAGCACTGTTTTTAAACATATTCATTCATTCATTTGTTACACAGATTTATATAGCACGCTTAGACGCTCATACTCAGAAGTGGTCCTGACCACAGCACAGCTAAAAAGGACAGTTTTGAGCAGGGGCATAGCCAGAAAAAATTTCTGAGGCGTTTTAAGTTTTCAGGGGGTTTTCCGTTGGAGGTTGTCGTATTTTTCTACATTTTTAGTTTTTAGCAACAGTAATGCAATTTATTTCGGGTTTGAGCCCGTAAAACCACCCCTAAATATGCCCATGGTTTTGAGGTTAAACAGAACATATTGGAGTGGATCTTAGGGAGCAAACATGTTTTCTGTGTATCAGGTTCTAACTAATAAAAACACCAACTGCAGAGGAATATGCCTATAAATTGCAATTACTGTATTAATTTAAAAAAATAGAGATTTTGCATTTTATCATCTCCTGTTAGCCAATCCGTGTAGACTAGCTTCTTTTAAAATGGTTTCTCTAACTTGTTAGTTACATGTTTAAATGTTTATTTGGCTACATATAGTTTACTTTGTTTATGTATTTTGGCTTGTGCATTCTTGTTAATGTGTTGGCTGAACTTTCCAGTGTGTTAAGTCGAGCATTTTTTGTTTTAGATGAATTTGAAGAAGAGAGCCGAAGAATCGGTGATAATACGAAAGATGTTGGAGGCATGGGAGACATGGGGACTGCAAAAGTGAAATCGGACTTGGTAAAAAAGACGGCCAAAGAAAGCATGATACAAAAGGCATTGAAAGGAACAGCTGATCTAACTGAGGAATATATTCCAGAACCGGTATGTCTCTCTTTTGTCTCAGTCTGCCAGTTCAATGAAACAACCAGTCAGGAATCGAATATATCAATATACTAAGTTCATTCATTCATAAGTTTATATAGCGCCCCTTCAAGGGGACTACTCGGAGGCGCTCCCGACTCCAGCACGGCCAAAAAGTGCAGTTTTGAGTTTAATAAAAAAATTACTTATGTAGTAGTCCCAGGAGCATACATGCCAGCCAAATCACTGTCAGCGTTATTGGCTAAGGAAAACAAATATGGAATTGACTAAATTACATAGCTAGCAGGCATGCACGCTTCTGGATATCAGTAAGGCTGCATTTAAGAACTGCTCAAGTGATGAGTTGATCCTTTCATACAGTAGTGGACACTACATAAAAGTTTAGAAATCATAAAGTCCATTATAATGCTCAGTGTATTTGCTTCATGCAGCCTGTGTTACCAGTAAAATTAACATTTGCTGTGTTCTATGTGATTTCTTCAAAAATAGGTGAAACCTGCAGCTAGACATCTGCAGAAACAAACTTCGGCAGATGCAATTGAGGTACATCAATTTTCAGATTGCTTTTGGGGGTTGTATGCAGTAATTTGTCAGACTATATTTTCTTGAACCTCTTCTGAATTTTAGAGAAATTTCTGCTAAATCAATACAATACCAAAAGGAAGTACGTGATTGTACATGTATGTTTGTCTGTATTATGGTGCTTTTTAAGTAGCAATGTCACTGACTGACTTTTTTCTCCATGACGGAACTGTAGCCTTTGGTTTCCTTGCTCTTTGTCCTGTCATTGAAGCGCTAAGTACTGCCTTTGTTGCCCTGTGTTCCTGCCTCCTCACTGTTTCTGAATGGTTGTTACTTCTTTAGTCTTCAGTAATAATAATAATAATATTCTTTATTGAAACAATCCGGTTGACAAACCACAACCGGTTACAGTGTACACTGTACAGTTATGCAATTGAAACAATTCACAAGAACACAAATAACAGAAGACATGAATCTTAACTACTAACAGAACAGACAGTCTGCAATACACGTTGAATATTATATTCGTATAAATGTGTTGCAGTTGCTTCATTGTTTCATGTTTTATCTTGTCTGCTCATTCATGTTTTTTTAAATCTGTTGGTCACAATGGAAATTTCTTTTTGTCTTTTACGTATTAACAGCCACGTAAGTTGTCGTCTGCGGCAAATGTTGGTGTCAGAGGTGAGACAAGAAAAAGGCCGCATGGTTTGGAGTCGTCAGTTGGTGCCGTCGTAAAGCATGACTTGGATGAGAAAGACGATGGCTACGACCCATACAGACCAGCCATCGGCTCTGTAGCAAGCGTTGTCAAAGTTACAGAACGAAAGTTAGTTTCTTTCCCATATCTCAGGCTGCTTTTGATGTTTTTATAATTATACAATGCAGCTGCAATTTGGTAGTGCCTCCTTACAAAGTTCAGAAGAGCACATTGAAACCAGAAAACATCACTGAGAACTATAAATAAAACTGGAATCTTGGGCGTCCACAGGGGAACAAGGAGGAGCATTTGCTTCCCCCTGGATTTTACAAAAATAAAGTCTTTTGATTATTATAGACACATTATTTGATAAATACAGGACAATTTTCAATGCGAGAAGGTTGTCATGGGAGCGAGCGCCGAGGACGACGCGATCGGTAGCTTTCGGCAGCCTTGTTAGTCCCCATGCCAACAATTTAAAACTTTGCTCCGTACAAAAATTCCGGCAGGCGCCCATGACTGGAACAGTTAATTTTTCAGTTTAGAGTTAAAGGTAGTCTCTTCGAGAGAGTTGCAAACGTGATGAGGTAGAGTTCAGGGAGGATGATTGGCAAATTCATGGAGGAACAAATAAGTGTAGCAGCAATGTTAGCATAGTTTCAGTTAGACTCTTTTTCTTTAACTTTACATTGCTTTGAATAAGTATGTTTATATTGCTCTAATAAAGTCACACATTGTCAATTTTTCTGTAGGTCCAGTATCCCTCCCTCAATGCAGGCTAACAAAATGCTTCTGTTTCGGGCAATGAAAGAGGCTGAGCAATCTGTTGCTCAAAGAAAAAAGATTTCAGGTTGGCAAGGCAGCTTTTAAACTTTGGCTTTTGATTTTATGTTTTATGGAGTGGTTAGTTTTTAGCCATTGCTCTATTGCGGCATGACCTAAGTTTCAATTCCTGGAATTATTTGAACTGAAATTAGGTAAAGTCGTTTACCTTTTGGTTGAGGATGATGATGAGAGTGATCATAATGAAAGTGGTGATAAAACAATCGATAACTGAATTTGGATATGTTGTGATCTTTTACTATAGTTAGCACTTAATTGTCACTGTAAATGTTAATTTATTACTCATGGCACCTTGATTATATGCACTGGGTATTGAATTAAAAATATTTCTATCTAAAGTATTTGCATCTAAAGTATTATTACATGGACAACTATATAAATCTGTGATACCACTGGTGAGTTGTAATTAACGACTCAACTCATAACTTCTGCATAGTCCTGAAACAGTAACTATTGCCGAATCCTAACTAAATATTTTATCCCCTATAATGCCGGTTTTAGATGCTGGTTAATTAATTATCTTGAATAATTAAACTACCATGCATTAATCTATCTCTTCCTAAAACTTTACATAACACTTAACATAACATAAACATTGCCATACTTACATTAATAAAAGATGAAAGTGTGTAGTTAAGGGACATCATAACAGTTACTTTAGTTGTTATATATTTAAATAGATTTTTGTTACAAATTAAGAGAAGCTTCGAGGTTTGTGCAGCTGCTTGTAAATGTGTTCAGCTGCTTTTGTGAGAGTTTGTAAGTAAGTAAGTAACTAAGTAAGTATATCCTTTATTATACCAATTTGCTAGCCGCACTTTGGTTTACAGAGTTCTGTGGTATTTGTGATACGAGTGAACCTAACTTGTCACAAATGTCTAGCGGGCCATACTATCTACCATGTTTGGATCAAGAGCAAGTCATCCTCATGATAAATGTTTCACAAGCCAGACAGTCTGCATTAGCCCTTTGCTGTGGAATCAACTTCCCCCTTTATTTGCACCACCATACTATCCGGTGGTCCTGCTATATCTTTTCGCTACCTCAAAACTTGTCTTTATTCTTCAGGACTTTCGCACTGGTTGTGCCTCCGATTGGTGTGCATTGTGAGAGGTGCTTTATAAATCTTTAAATACAAATACCATACAATTAGATAGTATTTTATTGTGTGCACAAGGACGTAGAGAGTATAAAGCGGGTTTAACGGGTGGGTAATAGCCCGTGTAAAGCATGCTGGATCATTGATAATGTGTGTTTTGTGAAGGTTGTTATTGATGATGGGGCCCGATAGCACATTGGATAACATCTGGCACAGAGAGCGAGAGGTACCGAGTTCGAGCCCCGTAGGGTAGACATGCTTTGTAGGCTGCTATTAGCGCCGTGTATTGCAGGCTGTCTGTTCTGTTAGTAGCTAAGATTTATGTCTTCTGTCATTTGTGTTCTTGTGAATTGTTTCAATTGCATAACTGTACACTGTAACCGGTTGCGGTTTGTCAACCGGATTGTTTCAATAAAGAATATTATTATTGCAGCTGCCACTGATTCTGTTAAGACTGTGTCGTCTCGTCCGGTTTCATCAGTTCACAGCCGCCTTGGCAGGGCTAAGACTTCAAAGCCTGTCAAGTCAGAACCACGGAAGAGTGAATCGAAGCCAGTGCTGAAAGAATCACGATCTGTGTCCATCAAACCTACTAAAGAGATCCCGCTGACTTCTGTTTCTGTCAGGACCTCTGTCGTTGAAAGACTCGGCGAAGACAGAAAACCAGACAGATCTGAGTCAGGTTTGTCTGTTTGTTTTTCTCTGTAATGGTGGTGGTGGTTATGATGATGATGTTTATGATGATGATATTTGTGTTTATTGACAAGCTTATTGACAAATCGCAGTAAGTAACATTGAAACATGACGAATACAAATTTCATTATCTTATTGAACACAAGCCTTGACGGCCTGGAAGTGGAAGGCTGAGAGGGGCTACACAGGGTGTCAAACCTTTTTTAATGGCGGGCCAGTGGCAATACTTTCCAACAAGTGGCGGGCCAGGGTGTCGAAGGCTCCTGAGCAAAATGGGGTAGAAATCTGGAAGGGGCTCGGTGAGATATTTTTGCAAAACTAAATCTTAAATGGTGCATTTTTTAGCATGAGAAGTCAAATTACGTGGGCTTATAAAATCTTAATCTTCATTATCAGTCACGAACATCACATAAAACTCATTAAGCCTAAGGTCAATGTATTCTAGTTGAGAGACAGGTCTATTTTTCATCAATAACTGAAATTTATCTTAATCTGATATTTAAAAATTAAAACAAGTTCCTGTAAAACGCATAGTAAGCTCGCAATAAAGAAATTAATGAGATAAATTTGAATAAAATATCTGTCCAGTGTACAATTTACATCAAGGAAAAATTACTGATTAGTAATAGTTGCACTGGAAACTTGACACTGTTTTCTTTTGACGAGAGAAGGGATGTCAGGCTGCATATCTACAGCTAGTGCTACTCTGAGAATAATTTGCAATTAGATATGAGTCAGTCAGTCATGATCTGAGTCTTGTCTTAACAAGCGTCATCTTTGAATATCCTTGCTCGCACAGGTATGAGCTGGCAAACAAACACAGCATTCGAGCTCGTAAATGAGGAAACGTTTCTCTTGGCAGTTGCTTATAAGACACCTGCACTTCTGTACTTTGTGACTGGTTTTCAGTGCTGTGTTACACTGCAAATCAACGAGCTTCATTTGTAACAAACTTGGAACAGTCGAAGGATTGATTCCAAATGGATTGCTGAACAGCTGAAATTGGTCCTCTGTTTGAATGCTGAGAAGCGTTTTATAAATGTATCAAGCATGTCTCCCATATTCAGCAGAGTCGAAAGCGATGTTTAACGCTTCGGCATGATTCTTAGCTTCGTTCATGTGTTCAAATTGCTGGGCAATGCCCTTGCGCAAGTTACAAAGCCCACAGCTAAGATTTATTTAGAATGCTCGTATCAAAATTAATCATATGCTTCAGCAATGGTAATTATCACAGTAAAATTACAACACAATAATTATTTATACTGTACAGTGGTAATATCCTTACCGTGCAGTTTAACATTAAGTGTATTGACTGTGGAAAATTAAAAAAATCGAACTTTTATTGTCAAATTTTGTAGTCTTAAGGCACAGGGCTGCGGGCCAGAAAAAAATAATCTGCGGGCCAGAAATGGCCCGCGGGCCTGCTCTTTGACATCACTGGGCTACAGGTATCGAACCGTGTCTTTCAAGATCTGTTTATTCTTCAAGCAAGAGTGTTTCTATTTAACTATCCCCTCCCTCTGTCTCTGGTTTTGTCCATGTCTGCATGTTTGCTAATCTGTTTGCAGCTGGTCCTGCCATTGGTACCGGTAACAAATCGCAATCTATTGGAGAAGATAAGATTAGATTAAGACTGGATGCGTAACTGTGGAAGATCGATTGCATGCTACATAAGTGCCTGGTTACATTTCTTTGATCAGCCCTTCAGTGTTTACAGGGTCACTTGGTTGTTGACAGACTTAGACGAGGATGAAGAAGAAGAGAATGCTGGAAAAGACGCAGCCGCTGAGGCAGACCGTGATGTCATAGAAGCAGATGATACAAGAAAGGTGCAGTGCAGCAGGAGCTCAGGAACCAATGCCCTTCAGAATCAGGACAAGGTGAAGCACGAGATGGAGCTGGAGAGGAGACGGAAGGAGCTCAGTGAAGATCTGTCGGAGGAACTCCAGCTACGTAGAATCCTTATGCAACAACAGTGGTAATTACGTTATAAATATTGTAAAAATAATGTTTGTACATACATACACACATATGTATGTATGAGCACTTGTTATAGCGCGCCCTTCAAGATTTCTACTCAGAGGCGCTCCCGACTACAGCGCGGACACTGAATCGGAGTTTCACGCCGAAGCACATGAGCATTATTGCGAGTGAAGGACTTGGCCACGGTCCCTACGTGGTGGCTTGAGGTGGATTCGAACCTGCTGCAAGGCACCGAACATACCCCTACACCACCGCGCCCCACTGTCTATGTACACGTACATACTTAAATACATACATAAACATGAACATATGTGTACATATATAGAAATAAATAATAATATCTGTTTATTCAATTCAAACTGAAAAACTGCAGTAGGATTACCTGAAATAGTAAGAACACATGATAACGAGTTAAACAAGAGTCGATTTTATAACTGTATGGCAGCCTGTTAAGTGCCGATCCTTCCTACTGCTGCTCATTTTACCATCGCCCCCTAGCGAGTAGAAGGCTGAGTCAACCTTATGGGCTAGCAGGTATCGAACCTGTGTTTTCTGTTCTGCTTGCCTTTGTATTACCATTCAACCATCAGGCAATTCAGACATCTACACACACACACACACACAAGTATGTGATAAATATTTTTCTTTATTCTGCTATGGAATGTCTTTATTCTTTTTTAAGTAATTCCTTCTTTGGTGAGAATGCTATGGCTTACTACCTACCAAATTACCAATCCAGTTGTTGATTGTTATTAATTCTTTCGCTGTAATACTTTTCCGGATAGGCCGACTTTGGAACGAGCAGCGAGCCCGAAATTTGTCGTCACGTTAGACGGTGTCTGCCAAAACAGTCGTGGAGACTTGCAGATGGAGGAGTTGGAAGAAGAGGAGGAACTGTCGGTGCCTATGATGGAGCCAGTGCCCCGAAATGTAGTTCACGTCAAACCTCAGGTCGTAACCTCTCAGTCGGTCGAAGAAGATGTAGCTAAGGACACCGGTTAGTGCCACTCCTTTTGATGCCCCACTTTATTATTGTCTTTCTTGGTTGATTTTTCTTGTTGAATTCATTTCTGGGGTGCTCGATAGTGTAGTAATTAGCATGCTGGACTGCATAGGCGTAGCTACATTGAGGCACGAGGAGGCAGTTGCCTCCTTTTGCTTTTTTATATACTGGATTTTTGATTGACTATTGACCCCAATGACCAGGATTTTTGCCAATGGTCTGTGAAGTTGCCTCCTCTTGAATTTAAGTCTCGCTATGTGCCTGCTGGACTGTAAAACAAGAGGTTGGGGGTTCAAATCCTTGCGAGGGCATAAATTTGGTTAGAGATTTCTGCCTCACCTGCGCCCGCTAGCCAACTCCGCTATAATGAGTACCCCGACCATACACTGTCGGTGGGAAGATGGAACAGCGAGGTAGAGGACTGGCCACTCGCCATCGTATGCTGAGGCTAAGAATTTGAAGTCGCTAACACTTCATACCCATGTCTGCCACATGGCTAACTGAAGGGACTGCTCTTCTTCACTTCTAAGAGTCTGTGATGTATCATCAAGTTTCAGTTTTACAATATGTGTTCCTAGATTTGACAAGATTTTGACTAGATTTTCAAAAGCCCACAATCAAGTACTACCGCACGCTGACAGTTTGGCTTGGAAAACATTTATAATGCGGATGATTTATAATGTAGTTTAACGCCAGGGATAGTTGCATATTTCGACTTTTATGGTATGTTAGGCTTCCCTAAACCACAAAAGTGACTGCTTTGTAAACCAAAATGCGGTTAGCAACTGGTATAATAAAGGATACACTTACTTACTTACTTACTTAAGTACTTGTGACACTGATTACATATATTAACAAGACTGGTTAGGTAGACAATGTATTTCATTTGAAAAACTAGGTCATTAGATCCTTTTTTTGTCGCCTTTCAACTTCTATGAGCATTTTTTCACACATTGCGTTCTTACTGTCATTCCCAGGTTGCAGAAATCTTATTTCCATATTCGTTTAAGTTGAAGATTGGTTTTCAGTCTTCCTTGTTTTGCCAGGTATTCAATATGGGTGACTGTTGGAGCCGGAATCTGTTTGAAAACGAATGAACAGTCAGGAATTTCCACGTGCTTTTCCTGTGCTAAAAACGTAGTGTCTGATTGTATTTAACTTTTTTGTAGAGTTTGAGTCTGAATTTGAGCCAACGTCAAAAAAGACCAGAGTAACGGAGAGATGTAAATTTTGGCCGTCCTGTAAGAATGGTGATTCCTGTTCGTTCCACCATCCTTCCGTACCTTGCAAGTAAGTTAACATTTTGATGTTGCTGTGCTGAGGAGTTTTGAACGTTTACAAGTATAGTAAATTGGAGCATACCAGTACTCATATACCGGTACGCATAGCCGGGTACTTATATACCGGTATACATAGCCGGGTACTTATATACTGGTACTCATATACCGGTACTTGTATACCGGTACTTGTATACCGGTACTCGTGTACCGGTACTCATATACCGGTCCTCGTGTACCGGTACACACTGAGAGCACTTCTGAACGGTTCAACCTACTAGAGGCACTTCACAAATGCTAACATTCAATACAATACAATACCCGGTCTGTACGATGGAAACTGATGCTGATAATATTTATTTTTAGAATGTTTCCCAGTTGTCGATTTGGGGAAAAGTGTCTCTATGTCCATCCCAACTGCAAATTCGACGGCGTCTGTCGTAACCCGAGTTGTCCTTACACGCACTCAACACCGCATTCAACTATGCCGCAGCCAGTGCCCATCATCATGCCAATACGAAGTGAGAATGATATAAGTATTTTTCGCTTAAAATTTCTCCGTTTTACTTACAGCAGTACCGGCCTTACCATTGTGCGAACCGTGCAATTGCACAGGGCCCGCAAATTCGGGGGGCCCGAAAATGTCAGAAGATTAACATGACACCCTAATAATAATAATAGGCCTATTATGCCTTAAATTAAATCTTCTTTTTTATCAAAAAATAAAAAATAAAAGTAAAATGGAACAAACTTAATTTTCTGCGACATTTTATGCGACATTTTCGGGCCCCTTATTAGTGGTGAGGCCCGAAAATCTCACAGTGAAACCTGTGATATTTTCTGGGTCCCTATTGTGGGCCTGAAAGTGTCATAGAAAATTAACATGAACAAGACACCCTATTAATAATGTTAAGGTTTCAATTTAATCTTCCCTTTTGTCAAAAAATAAAAGTCAAATGGTACCAAGTTGAAACCATTTGACTTTTATTTTTTGACATAATATTATATGTTGTCGCAAAAGATAACAATGGGTGCAAAAATGGTAATCATTTCTGCACCCAGAAATAGTCATACTTTGCTATACTTTGCTTAAATTTTAAGTGAGAAATTTTACATCTTGAATACTTGTGTCCGCGAACTATGCCTTGGAAGAGTAAGGGTTTCTGGTCCAAAAAGTTTCAAAACCACTGTTGTACGCGATTGTGTATGGTAGGCCTACCTTTGTTAATTATTTTATATTATTTCTTTTATATTTTAGATGATTTTATTTTTAGGGTTTATTATTTAGCGCACATAGACCTATGTGTGTATTTATATATAATGATTAGCAATGAAAAACAATTTGACTTGTGTCATGGGGCCCATACAGTTCACTCTGCACAGGGCCCGCAAAATACAAGGGCCGGCACTGCTTACAGATTTAATAGCTAAGGTGTTTCTGTGTTTGATGTTAACGTAAGGTCATAAGTTTGTACATGTAGCTTGTTGCTGTTAATAATATTCGTTTGTTCAATTCAAATTGACAAACCGCAGAATGGTTTTATGAAATAGTAGGAACACATGGTAACATGTTACACAAGAGTTGATTGGATAACTGTATGGCAGCCGTTTGGCGCCGATCCATCCGACTGCTGTTCAGTTTAGATTTTTTATTGCCTCAGGGCTGTCACACTGAGAGAGCTTCTGAATAGCTTAATTCTGTAAAAGGTGATCTACAAATTTTGAAATAGAGTACAATCAGTGGTTTAACGAAGGGTTTCAGCGCCCGGGGGCAAGGGTTGATGACTGCGCCCCATTTTAATTTTGTTGTTGACTTTTAATCGTTCTTGTCATAGTACTGTGTACCACTGAAAGCTAATTTTGCGCCCCTCTGGTGCTGCGCCCGGGGGCGGCTGCCCCCCCTACATACACCACTGAGTACAATAGCACCCAAGGCATCATTCACAGGTCGCTTCAACTGAAGGCAGAATCAGAAATCATGGTCAGTTAGAGGAGCAAGGTTGAATTCTAACAGGTCAGAAAGCAGAAGTTAGACTATGGTGAGTAAGTAAGTTGAAACAAGTGAGTCTTAAGTTTAGACCTAAGGGTCCTCCAGTTCAGATTCAGCGGGCTTCGATGAATAATGAAGCTGCAAAAGATGACTTGATAAAAGGACCTGAATGAGACCAGAGAACAGGTAACAATATCGGGAACAAAACTTGACCGGCCACTAGAAAAGAAAGACGGCCTGAGTGAATTCTGTTTGCATCTTTTCAAAACTGAAAATGTGTGCAGGCTGGAGGCTGATACTTTGAGTCTAATAAACTACCAAGCTTAACAGTTGTTATTATGTGATTTGTTTGCAATATGGTTCACGGCTGAAGAAAAATACTTAACAAAGAATGATTCTTGTTGTCTGCAGTGCCAATCTATTCGTTCGCTACAGGTCCAATCTTTGCACCGGTCAGGAGTAGAGCACCGGCTCCAAGTCATCCCAAGCAGGTTAAGTGCAGGTTTTTTCCAAACTGCACGGACATGAACTGTGCCTTTGCACATCCTAAGGTAAGTAGTACTGTGCTTGTCTGCTGATTACAGTGATGATTATAAGGACTTATATTCAGGATGAAGACCATTGGGGAAGATTAAAGGCAAATGCACTTGGACTAACACTATGGGGAGCAATGAACTTGACAAATGACCGAGGACAATGGAGATCATTTATTCGTACCAATCACCGCCATATGGCTGGCATCAGGAACTGATGAAGGCAATGATTGGTGATTACGATTGAAATTCATTTGCAGAAATCGACTGTTTCAAATCGAAAGTGACAAACTTCTGACTGGTTGTGGTAATCTCCATCTTTTTGTGTTAAAGATGGTAGATCAATTTCTTTAAATAAAAATTGGTATATTTTTCCAGAATAAAAGTATCTGGTGTCCGTTTTTTGGTATTCTTAGCCATGACTTTTCTTGCCATGTTTCATGTTGATTTTGTCTAACAGTGCTTTTTTGTTTTTTCTAGTCGTTTTGTAATTTGTTGCTGTTTTCTAGCCGTGTCGTTATGGTCTGGGTTGTACCAATAAACACACCTGTCCTTTCTCTCATCCGCAACTGCCAACAAAAAGACAGATGAAGTGGGTTTCGGCACCTGGTACGTCTGACTCAGTTTCAGTTGGCTGTCACTGAAAATTCTCTGAATTGTAACGCCCTGTTTTCAGCATAAGAATGGGACCACGGTCTAGTCTTCCTATCATAACCAACAACACTCTGTGCAATTTCAGATCTATCTCATGTTACCATATCATTTTCTGTCCTAGAGGGATATTCTGTGGGGGCATTTAGCTGTTAAGCCATTCCAGCGGTCCTATTACTTGATCGTTTTCGGTGTTACAAATCTTAAGATCGGCCTCTATGATCTCTGGACCGGTCTGACTTCTTTGTCCCACGAGCTAGGACCACGATTGCTCAAACTCGATCCTTTGCCATCATTGGGCCCTCTTTATGGAATGCCCTTCCCTTCACTTTGCATGAGACTTTCCTTTCTGGATCATTGTCTTCATCTCTCTTTTTAAAACCTAGTTCTTCTCTCGGGGTTCTCGCACTGGGAGCGCTACTGAATGGTCTCGGCTGTGAGCGGTGCTATATAAATTACTAATTACATTACATTAAGAAGCCAGTAACAGGAGATGGCATTCATGCATTTATAACCCTACTCTGATAACATAATGCTGGCAATCTGGAGAATAGTCTAAACTGTTGATAATATTGTAAAAACATCTATTGACTCCATGTGCTGGTAATGCATAGGCAATGTACTGGTAATATATGTAATTTACCAAAGGAAACAATTTATGTAGTGCTTCCGATGGCCTAGCATTGCACACTTGGACAGTGATCATGCAGTTGCAGGTTCAAATCAATGTAACAATCCTGTGTAAATTGTGTGCACATACGTGCCTTTTTAACCAAGCAATATAATAATATTGAATATATGATGCTCGTTCAAATGTTGTTTATTGGTCTTGTTTCTATTTCGTTCAACACCATCTTCGTTTTATCTACTCTTGGTTTAAAATTTCTTTTCATTCTCCTTTTTGTTCTCGTAAACGAAAACTTAATTACTTTCGTTTTTTATTTATAACACCGCGTTACTCTTCAAACTGGCATTTGAAAACTACAGAAAGCTTACAAAGCAGAAGTCACTCTTTTAACCATTGTTTAGCTTATGTGCTGTTTACGTGCTTACAGTTTTTTTTATCTTTTCAGCTCAACAAGAAAGCATTTGATTAGAAGGCATTTGTTATCAAGTGGCAGCATCATCCGTTGACCAGGCCTCATTGGGCTGTTCTGTTAAACGTTGACAATTTTTGTTTTGTGACAACACTGTCAGAATGATTATAATGTAAAAAGTTCAGAGCTGACTGCGGAATTAACAATGATACAAGTGAAAGTGAAATTGTTGAGACTTGGAGTAAATTCAAGCAGAATGTAAATGGATTGTCTCAACAAACATTGCATATAGCAATGGATAAAGTAGTCCTCTGCAATTGGTATATATTGTGCAGTATCAAACCACTGAACGTTGCTGCCTCAGGAAGAACAAACCAAGGACAATCCACTGGGTTTAATGGGTTCACACTTCAACTGAAAGACCCTACAATCCACCAAAGACTGCGATTTTTTTCGATATATATATATTTGCATGTAATAAATACGTGAATGCCTTGCCTTCCAGGTAAGCCGTGAAATCAGACAACCGTGAATTCCATTTTTAGTTGGCACATTGCAACATGGAAACTTAGACTCGACTAAACACTGTAACCCCCCCCCCCTTCAGACGAATTGCAAACAGCAAAATGCATATGCCAAAATGAGATGGCATCTTGCCTATGGTTTACATTAGCAGTTCAGCATGAAATCAGTTTTGGGGTGTTTGGAAACTTGACGGTCACTAATTCAGCGAGCGTAGGCAAAACTGTGTGTAAACTGCTGATACAGCTGTGATCTTGGTTCATTCCAGCTAAATATTTTGCTTACAAGTCAAAGATTTAAGCAGAACAAAGAGAAGGGCAGGCATCTTCCTCGCCCGATAGTGTGCTAATTTTTTAGCTGAGTTCGATAGGTCACAAGTGAAACAGAAATCTTGAATTTTCTTTTTCTTCTGCGTTGGATATGAATCATTGACGTACTACGTATGGATTGAAAATCCAACTTGTTAATCACTAGATTATCACACATCCCAGCAGAACAGAAGGGTTGAAAAATTTTAGTATTTATAGCATTAATTTTTATTGTTCATTCATTCATTATGAAGATTTGTATAGCGCTCCTTCAAGGCTACTACTCGGGAGCACTCCCGACCCCAGCACGGCTGAAAAGGACAGTTTTGAGGTGAGAATAGAATCAGAGTGGACCCTGGAGAGCAAGTGGAGCGCCAAACCAAGCCCGTTCCTGGAGCAGTCAAGATAGGGCAGCAGAGGTCGTGAAGATAGGCCAAAGCGATGATCTGGCGTGAGATCCACTGCCTGGAGGGGAAGCCAGTGGAGCACATCCAGCACATAGCTGTAGATGTGGCCAAATCTCAGCCCACATCCCCAAATGTGATACACAAGAATTCTTGGTATGTTGAAACATGTCATCAGATGTTTTACAGTTTACATCAAGGAGTAACTGGTACATTGTAGTATCACATCCAAACACTAACACATGAACAATTAGCGAACAAAAACAAAATTATGCATTTATTTAAATTGAACATCGTTTACATACTAATGAAATTTTTCAGCAGTTTTCTGTATGAAGTCTTTACCATTAAAATTTATTTAAACTACCGTTCAATATGTCTGAACTATGTTGCTGTGCTGCAACCTCTTAACCCTTTAACGACGAGAGGGATTAGTTTTCCATGCATTTTAGTACATGCTCGTCGTTAAAGTGTTAAGATGCGACTCAAGTTTATATCTGTTCAGTACTCTCTAAATATCTTGAGTATTACAGGTGTTTGGTATCCTGAATAAAACATGCTTTTGCTGATCATGAACATTACAAGTCATCACACTACCTGTACAGAAAAGCACATGCTGTGACTACAGACATCTGCACTGTTTGGCACACACATATACATAGATCAAGGCATTTATTTGTACTGGCATTTGTTGAGAACTCGTACATGGTTAACTAAGTTATTGAGGCAGTTTTGATTTACAGTAAACAAAATGAATGTTGAGTTGAGTAACTCAAAACTGCATTTACTTATAGTGGAAGGTTGTTCCAGGTAGTAGGTCCAATGCATGAGAAGGCCCAATGCACCCGAATCGTGTGCATAATTGAGGGGAAATCCTCACGGGTTGCAAAGCACGGTATTCGGTGACCCAGATGACTAAATACTGGAACACAGCTCTCTGCCCCATGCTAGGGCCGTCCTGCTCCATGCCAGGGCCGTCCTGACCAGCAAGGAGCATTTGCACAAACTGGGTCTTTCATGTCATTCTATATTTGACTCATGACTCGGCATGTTTATCCTCCTTAAACTGCCATTATGTCTCATCTTGACCCTTGCAATTAACTGGTCTGCACATCTATTTGACATTTCCATTGGTTGATGCCTGACATTGCTTACTGTGATGGTGCTATAGACGTTCTCAGAGTAATAACATGAATACTTGTACTGAAGGACCAGGTGCTGATCAAGTGCTGGGAGCATCTTTCAGAGGCCAAAAGGTGCTATATAAATGTCCAGAGACACAAACATAGGACGTATGTAAAACAGTGAACATGAAACAACAGAAATAAGACATTGTGGAGGTTGACTGCTAGACATGAAATTCTTTGAACAAAAGTGCCAAAATGTAATGCACCGTAGAGAGTGACATGGGGAGACAATCTCGTCCCCATCCCCACCCCGCAACAAGTAAGTCTTCCCCATCCCCGCCCCATCCCCGCAGGGTTTGTCCCCATCCCCGCCCCATCCCCGCAGGTTTGCTCCCCATCCCCACCCCATCCCCGCAGGACGACATCACATTCCCCGCAAAAAGTTTACACAAATTCAAATTTAACAAATAACAGTTTTTAGCTTACAAAACTATCTGTATTGTTGACTGCATTAGTCTGTTATTATCTTATGGACAGTTTGCATTAACCAAGTCCTGACTATTTCTGACTAATAGGCTTCAGGAACTAATAAAATCTCCTTATCAGTTCTCAAGTTCTCAACATCACCCGGGTTTATTGCCGGCTCATTTCCCATTACCGCGGTATTACCGCGAGAGTAAACCCCATTACCGCGGTATTGCCGCAATTGTTGTCCCCATTACCGCGGTATTACCGCAATTGTTGTCCCTATTACCGCGGGATTTACCGCGGTTACCGCGGTTTCACCGCGGGGAAATTCCCCATGTCACTCTCTAATGCACCGGCACCCAGGGATTTGAGATAAATGAACAAAGCATCTGTCAATATCACCATAGCTGCTGTCGTACTTTAGTCTTGTGAAATGTGTACCTCAGCAATAGTTCTTATCTATGAACCTGCTACTGCCCAACATGTTGCAAATATCATTTAACAATACATTTTTCTATTTACGTTTTCCTACAGTAGTCTTGTCAAAACAATGCCAAAAATCTTGTATACATGCACATAGGTAATGACATAATATTATGTTCATGTTCCAATGATAGCTCCGGTTGCATGTCACAGTGGCAACGTCAGCTTCCATACACATGCCTTCCGATAACTGAGCTGATTAATTTTGATGTCTATATATATATCTTAGTTTAAATACTAATTCAATCTTTCTTCAGATACCTGCAAAATCTAGAAATTGCATACAAACATTCTCTTAAAAACTCAAGATACAAGGTACTGTATAACTTCATTTGAGAGATGATTCCGTGACAATTCTATTACAAGTTTATGCTAACAGCATAATATAACAAAAATATAACAATAATAACAGCAGAATATATGAATGTTCAAAACCAGCACACCTGACAGCAAATGTTGATTCTGTTACTAAGTTGGAACCAAAATGGTCAATCAAATGGCTATTGGTCATGAATTCCGTGTTCATAGGGTCATCTGTACAATGTACATGTCATGAACTTCATCAAAACAACGTACTGGTTACACTCGGGGTCATTCGCTCACAACCTACTATTCAACAAAGTCGCAAAAACCCTAACGCAAAATAGCAACCAATCAGATTCGTTGTGCAGGTACCAAAATACATGTAGATGTAATGAAGTTCTGAATAGCACTACCGGTAATACATTTTTTCCTAAGTTGTTGCATAGGTGTGAATTAATTAGGCCACAGAAGCAGTTTTAAACTACTCCGGAACTCCTGTTTTAAACAGTTAAAATAAATTTATCTTGTCATAACATGTAAATAAAGAATAAAAGTTAACTGTCAAGCACAACTTTGACTGCAGTGAAACTCACATCATGAATAACAGCGAAAAGTTTAAAAAAATAACATGTTTTGCAGTTCGTCAAGCAAGAAATTTTTTAAGCAATGCTTACAGATGCCATTGTATCATAAACAAATGTATAACAGTCAAAAACCAAACAATAAAACTATGAGACAAGGAGATGCTTTCCTATATAGCAGTCACATGGAAATCAGTAAAGTTCATGTAAAACAAAAACTGTATTTACAGGCAAAAACAAATGATTACAATAACACCAAATCAATTTTATACGGGTATAACAATTAAAAATTTACCAACCTAGGGATGAATTTTATGATGGGGATAGGAGTAACGTTAACAATTCTTGCAAAGAATCACCATCAACAATGACAAGGTTAAAGACAATGTAATAAAAATTAATGTAAGATGTAATCAAATCAACCTCTGTCCCATTCACCTTTACCCTCGGTTCTCCCTTCCTTCATGCTACCCTCCCATCATAAATTGATATAACTCATGAATACTTGTGTGCAATCATATACCACAATAGGGAAGTGAAATTACCCTTAGATATGCTCAGAATTGCTGTTACAAATAAGAAATTTTAGCACAGATTCTCATGGGCTCTCAGCTCATTTATGACAGTTACCACTCACTGTACTTCACACAAAATACTTCTCTTCCCAGTAGTAGTATAGGAATTAATTATCGCCACTGTTATTTTACTACTCTAGATAGTAAACCGCAATGTATTTTACTTATTTTCTTAATTATAAAATGCCAGTGTAACTACTATTTTTGTAACTCATACGCTAAAGAGACAATTATTTTTTATTTTCTGCTTTTTTCCCTTTGTTTTAAAAGTTGTGCTGCATACAGCTTGGGTAATGTGGCGATTGCTAAGCATGTGAGTCCTGTAGGGTAGCATCACAGAGGTAGGTGGCTGGAACATAACCCTGGCTTCCATTTGTCCTTGCCACGAGCCACCACTCGCCATTTCCCTGAACGTCCTGATGCTGGAGAACTCGCACCAGTTCACCTTCAGAGAGGCTCACCTCAAGGTCACCCTCGGCAACATATGGATACTCGGCACGGTAGAAGACCTAACAACAGCACATGCATCTATAAGGTAAAGGCAACAGCATTGCATTTCTAGTGCACCACTTACATTTCTAGGGACCAAGAGCATATTACAGTAATCAGTAGGCAAACCAAATAATGACATCTTTAAAACAGCATCGACCTTCCTTTAACTTTACGATTGATACCAAGGACAAACTCCTCGGCCTTTTACTCATCAGCTGGGATGGGAGTGTCTCTCAGGAGTAGGTATCTTGAAAGGGTGCTATATCAAGTTTATATTGATTTATTGATTTTAATGCTCTAGTATCAGTCATTTCTTTACCCACAAAGAGCTTTAAGGTAAACACACTCATTTACAAGCCATGTCCACAAAATCTTTTCAGGATTGTCCACAGAATCTTACATTGAAGTAACTCAATTCCTGACCTAGGAAGAATGACAGGCTGAGTTGGTTCGGATGGATCGGCATGAAAAATCAATGGGTACCCATCAATGATACGAAGTGCACATTTTACCATTAGCGTCGCCACGGGGGGGCAGCTGCCCCCAACCCTGGTCAGACTGGGTCCTGAGATTCGTGCAAATCCGGTGAGTTTTTATGGGGGGGTACCCTATGTGGTGTGTGGTTTGTCATTTTACATTGAAGGTCCTCTTCTCCTCTTCCAAAGTTTGTTTTCTTTTCAAAGACTAATCACTAATCAACAGGTGGCGGATTGTGCTTTATACAAAGGCCTACAGAAGAATATGGAAAAGTCCCATGTTGTTTATCACTCCTATTCGCATAGGTGAGTCACGAGGGGTGACCTATTTACACCAGTCACACAGCCGCATTCCAACAGCTGAGCCCCAGCCATATAGGACCCAAACCTCGGGCTAGCACGGTCCTTGCACGGGGACCTTAAATGGTGTGGCATCCATTCGAACGGGCGAGCAGTGATGAAGGATGTAACCCGATCAATTCATTGAAAAATGAGCAAGGTCGAGGCCGTATACGGTCACTATAGAAAAACGCGAACATTTAACATTTAGCTAAAAGTCACAGCGCTGAAATAATAGAACAATTCTGTTCCGATGACAGCTTAAAATGCTACCATTACAGTCTGGAAATTCAAAAAAATTTAAGTGGGGAGGGGCACATCCCCCTCCCCAAACCCCTCCCCTGCTCGGCGCTCCGCGCCTCAGCGATCGTCCTTCGGACGCTCATTTCTCTGTCCTCCTATACCTTGCCCCCCAACCTTGAAGCTCTGGCGACGCCACTGCATTTTACACTTACCTACCAACATCATAACTCCAAAATTACTGTTCTACCGAAAAGCTCAAAGATTTTTCCAGCTTATCTCCATCCATTTAAAAAACTGTCTTAAATGATTCAACACCAATACGATGTAAATAGGTGCATGGGAATGCAATGGTTGATCTCTACAAGTAAGCTGCAAAGTGTTAGCAGAGATCTTATCTGGCCATTTTTCCAATTGCATTAAGCCTCATTAAAATTGTTCTTTTAGAACTCTGACACATACTCTTGCATGAGGTACTGCAAAAATGCTGAAACATTACCAGGTACAAAGCTACACACTTTTTTGACTCCCTTCAAGTCGATCTCAAACTAACCTCCTGCGAGGATGACGTTGGTGAGTCCTGAGCAGATACTTCCCCCGAGCCAACCACCGGGTCTTGATCCTGATAATCACTGTCATCCGTTACAGATGCATACAGCTGGTCATTCAATGAATCAATGCTATCCTGCAAAAAAACAAGTGGATCTGTAAGTCAACTGCAGTCAGAAGATTATTTCTTGACCTAAGGTTTTGCTTATAAAGTTACATAACACAGTACCCATGCTAAACGCAGCCAACCATCCAAAACTACATCACTATCAGATGCATGAGCTGCATTAGTTCAGTACCACTAAGCTTGTAAACTGAATTAAATAAAATCAAGCCAATCTGTTTCCAGCATTCTTACATCAAATACATAAGTTTTCAGTTTTAGAGCATATGACAGTCTTGGTAGGATAGTTGCAAGCATGAGGTGGTGAGAGTTCTAGACGCAGGGACCAGCAACGGTGAATGACGTAGGCCAAATACAAGATGTGTACCAAGAGCAACATACTTTCCAGAAGATGCTGATCAAAGAGCCTTAACCCTTTAACGACGAGCTGCCTATGGATTCCCATACATTTTAGTACATGCTCGTCGTTAAAGGGTTAAACCATTTAATGATGAGCTGCATTGGTTTCCCAGTCGCTTTTAGTACATGCTCATCATTAAAGGTTTAACAGAGCTATAAGGTGTAACCATGGCAGATAATTAGATAACTACATTAATGCAGCACCCTCTGAGTACCTCACAAAACTGATACACATATGAACGTCTAATGCATGTTTTACAATAACTTAAAAATGCATGCCAAATTGCCAACCTGAGTAAAGTGTAACAGTACATGCATGAGGTAGTCATTGACCAGACAAAGCCTTACGTCTCTAAAATGTTGTGCATAATCGGATACGATTGACGAGGAGGAAGAATGAGTGGAGGAAGGAGAAGCGAGCATTTCGTTTGGTGAACACATCGATGGCATTTCTTCGCAACCGGTGTACGGGATGAGCAAACGCTTAGGAATGAAACCTCGACGGGCTACAAGCAGAAAGAAAACTTACAGGCTTTCTTTTTTAATGAGATCGACGTTTTGGAATCTCTCAAACTGGCAACAGAGATGTTCTTAGTTGAAAGCAATGCAACCTGAATGTTTTCTAGCTAAATGCAAAAATTATACAACTTAGACAAGACTTTGTAGTAACCTGGCTGACTCTGTATTGGCAGAACCCATCACATGCCTCTTCAACCTTTCAATAAGAAACTCATATGTTCCTCCTCAATGGAAAATGAGTATCATAACTCCAGTTCCAAAAGTACGTCGACCGGCAACAGAAGCAGACTACAGACCAATCTCGATCACACCCATCCTGTGCAGAGTGCTCGAGCGACTTGTGGTGCGTAAATTTTTCTACCCCATCTTGACACAGGCGCACAGCAATATGGGATTCTCTGACCAATATGCTTTCCGGCCCACTGGATCAACCTCAGCAGCCATCATCTCCATAACACATCACCTTGCTGAAATGCTCACCACCCACCCATATGTACATCTGGTAGCACTCGACTTTTCAAAGGCGTTTGATACGGTTCAACATTCTTACTTGACTGAGCAGCTAGCTGAACTGCCAATTCCAGATAACGTATATAACTGGATCATCGCCTTTCTCTACAAGCGACAGCACAGAACTAAATTTATGGGCGTCACCTCGAGCGCTATCGAAATCAACGCCAGTATTGTACAAGGATCTGGGCTGGGTCCTGTTGACTTTATAGTGGCAATATCCAAACTAAAAACACGACACTCTACAAACAAAATTATAAAGTACGCGGATGACAGCTACCTCCTTATTCCATCAACAAATAGCGAATTGATAACGTCCGAAATCGATCATGTCACCAAATGGGCTGATTCTTGCAATTTAAAACTGAATCATTCTAAGATCCAAGAGATGATAGTTCGTCGACCAATGAGAGGGTTGGGTGTTGATCTTCCAAAAGTTACACCGGGCCTCGCCAGGGTAAAGCACATGAAGATCCTAGGTGTCACTTTGTCAGAACAATTCAACTTCGACACGCATGTTAACAACATTGTCATTAAGGCTAGGCAGTCAATGTATGCCCTCCGCGTTCTAACAGCACATGGGTTAAAGGGCCAATCTCTGTGTGATGTAACAAATGCTACCACAGTGTCGCGGATGCTCTATGCGGCCCCGGCATGGTGGGGCTTTGTGGGGGTAGAGGGGCGCTCTCGTCTTCAGGCAACTATACGGCGACTGGTCCGGTCTCGTTATCTACCGGAATCCTACCAAAGTTTCGAGCAACTTTGCAGAAAAGCAGACTCTAACCTCTTTTCTACCATCATCAGCAACCCTGCACATGTATTACATCAACTACTGCCTCCCGTGAAAACTGTTTCATACTCGCTACGTCCCAGAACCCACAATAGAATAATACCCAAGGCAAACTCTCTATCTCGTAAAACATTTGTCACACGGATGCTTTATACTTAATTTTTTTATATTTGATGATCTTTGTACACCAAAATGCGGTTAGCAGTTGGTTTTTCAATAAAGGATATACTTACTTACTTACTTACTTACTTAGAACTGAACTAATAGCCACTCTATGGTAATGAGTTTGAACTTGCCACTTCATACATCGACTCATCTGAATGCAAATAAAATACTTGAGACATAGTGTTCTAAAGTACGCGGTACATTAACCGACATATAGGCCAGGGGCATGAAAACGTTTTTAATGGTGGGCCAGTGGCAATATTTTCCAGCAAGCTTCGGGCCCGTGTGCCGAAGGCGCCTGGGCAAAATGGGGTACGAGTCTTGGAAAGCCCATCCCAGGAAATTTTCACAAAACTAAATCTTAAAATATGAATTTTTAGCATACAATGTTTAGTAAAACTAGGCTTATGAATTCTTATTTTTGATCATTATCAGTCATGAACATCACAGTAGTCTATACGTAAGCTTGTGCGGGCCAGAAAAACATAATCGGCAGGCCAGAAATGGCCCATGGGCCGGCTTTTTGATACCTCTGGTGTAGATCTTGGCTAATGTAAGTAAGTAAGTATATTGTTTATTAAACCAATCGCATATCCGCACTCTGGTGCACATAAGTCTTAATAACAATCAACTGTCAGTATGAGTACAACATTCTAACTATAGGCTAAACGTTTTGTGCTGTAGATTATCTACCGTAATCTAATCTACTCTAATCTTATCTAAGGTAATCTAATCTACGACAGTCTAATCACTGCAATAGCATTGTTATCGTAACACAGAAGGCATTGATGGTTGCTTCAAGTTAAGCTGTAGTACAAAATTTCATTTAACCCTTTAACGACGAGCATGTACTAAAATGTATGGGAAACCATAAGCGGCTCGTCGTGAAAGGGTTGACTGGAAGCATGACTTACGTCCGTTCGTGACAAGGAAGCGGTCCTTGTTGCCCATTGGATCCGATTCCTTGATGACTCCAACGAGGACACCCCTACTCAGCTTCAGATCCATCACCTGCATTCCTTCAAAGTCCTCGCTTATGATGTACAATTTGTCTGGTGAGTATGTCTGACAAAGTGTGGCTCGCTCGTCATTCGTCTGCTCTGTACTTCCAGCGTCCTTTAAAGGATCAAAGACAAAGAATATCACAGTGCTGTGGCGCTATTGTCTTTTTATGAATCAATATGATCAATTCGTGCTATATATGCGGTGGTGTAATGGGATGCGGTGGTGTATCAGTACGTTCTGTGCCGGAGGGTCGCAGGTTCAAATCTACCTCAAGCCACTGTGTAGCGACCCTGGACAAAGTTGCTCACCCATAATTGTCTGTGAGGAAGGCAACAGGAAACTACCTCACTCATCTCATCCCCGGGTGGCATAAAAGAAAATGGACCTGCCTTCGGGCAGAGAACTCATCATCATCATCAGAGTCTTTCGTGTGAATGAATATGATGTTGCGGTGCTAAAGTCTTTCATCTGAATCAAAATGAAGTTGTGGTGCTATATTCTTTCATGTGAATCAATATGATGGTGTGGTCTTATAGTCCTTTCACAGAAAAGGTTCTGGCAGAACTGCTTAAAAGCTTGACTACTTTTACTACATCATTATTAAAAGCATTACAATAAGCTAGTTCAGCATTATATTTCCCGCAAGGCATGACGGGAAAGGTGATAGTTTGTGAACTATCACCTTTCCCGTCATGCCTTGCGGGTTCATAAACAAAGTCAAAACATGGCAGATAGGTTAGAAGAATCGTTCAGGATGGATTTACTTGAATCGATGAAAGGTAGATGATTTGAAGAAATTTATAACAGAACGAGGCCACACGACAACTTCAACGAGTTAAACATGAACTTGTGGCTGCTGCATTTGCGATATATCAACAATAATTGTCGGTTGTTGCAACATCGCTACCGGCACCATTCGATTTGTTTATGAACGGTGACCTATGACCCGGAAGTAAAGTAAGCTGGCTGCGCATGCGCATTGATAATGCTGAACTAGCTTATAGATAACACTAGAATGCATGTATGTTGGTAATGTAACAAGAACATGTATCCATGTACTTTGACATTGACATCACTGACACCTTCTAATCACTTTTAAAAGATACTTGAAGCATCATCAAATGAAGTGCAACCACATTAGAAAATACGTACGGAGGTTTTTGCACTGATGCTGAGAGATCTCTGCTTGCGTTTCTCTTCCACCAGTGGGTTGAAGGACTTGGGAGTGAAGCTCATGTCGGACAAGAGATCCACGGCTTCTGTGTGTGCAATGTTGAAGCTTTCTACAATGCCCCTTGCACTGCTCTCGCTAAACCCCTTCAGCTGAAAGACAACACAATGGAAACCATCAAAGCATTGAATATGAAACAAGGTGGATCAGAGGAAGAGAAAGGATGAGGAGGAAAAGGAGGTGGAATGAGGAGTTGCAGAAAAGAGCTAGAGTCTTCAAGCCTTAAGTTAACCCTGAAAAGCAGTTAAGGATATGAAGTGTTAGTGACTTCTAATATAATGACTTTTATTCATTCGTACATTCATTACGGAGATTTACATAACGGCCCTTTAAGGTTACTACTCAGGAGCGCTCCAGACCCAACCCTGGCTGAAAAGGACAGTCTTAAGGCTGCAATAAAACGCATCTGAATAAGGAAATGGCACAGTTATCATACTGCCAAAGACATCAAAAAATGGTTCAAGCCAGGCAGTCACTGTGTAGGGCAGTGCTTCCCAAAGTGGTGGTCCGCGGACCGGCACCGGTCCGCGAGCCCTCAGTTGCCGGTCCGCAAAGTCAGTCAGGAAACTGATCAAATTGTCTCGGAAACAAGAAATGGCTATTATATTTTTAAAAGTCACAACGAAAACACTTTTAGGCTAGCATTTGAAGGGAAAATAGTAATAAAATTGGCTAAACATGCATTTAAATCAATGTAGGCCTAAATACATATTTGAGGAATTTTAGGTGATCGTTAACGAAGAAGAGAAATCAATTGGCAACGGTCCTCCTGCAGAGGGAAAATTTCTGCCGGTCCGTGACACGGAAAATATATTTCTGCCGGTCCGTGACACGGAAAAGTTTGGGAAGCACTGGTCTACGTAGGGACCTCGATCTAGTCCTTCATGCACAGTTGCTCATCACCATCACTGTTCTGTCGTATTATCCATGTGTACACTTCTGAACTTTGGATGGAGGCCAATTATCAAATGCAACTGCATCAATTCTAATAGGTGAACACATCGCTGGCGTTTCATCTAATATTAAAATTACCCCAACTTGCAACCAAATCTAGAATTTTCAATGAAACTATTCAAAGAACTGTGTTTAATGACTTCAATGAAACTATTCAAATAACAGTGTTTCAATGACTTTAATGAAACTATTTTAAAAACGTGTTTTAATGACTTCCTACCCGCAGAAGTTTCGAAAATTCCTTTTGTGCAGCCCCCACAAAGCCCTCCTGAATAAGAGCAAACTGACGCAGACAATCTGTGACCACAGAAATGCTGATCTGACAGAACTTGGGCAAATCCTCGAGCAGCTGCAGGTTTAAAGCCTCATAGTTGTTCCGACAAGACTGGACTTCTTCGTTCGTCTGTAGGCAACACAACAGCAAAATTTATAATGACAATTTTATAATTCCTTATGATAACTATCAATGAGTTCTCTGCCTGAAGTCAGGTCCATTGGCTTTTATACCACCCAGGGATGAGATGAGTGAGGTGGTTTCATTGCCTTCCTCACAGACAATTGTTGGTGAGCAACTTGTCCAAGGTCTTTAGATAGATTTGAACCTGCGACCCTCAGGTTACAAGGCACAGAACATACCTCTACACCACGAAGTAAGTAAGTATATTCTTTATTAAACTGGTTGCAGAAGAGCTGCACTCTGGTGTACAAACATCGTAGGGCAAATGCATAATCAAGAGGAGTACAGCATTCCTTCTATAAATTGAGGTTTTCCTCATAATTATTGTTGTCTGTTAGAGTCAGGAAATAAGTAATAAATAGCAACCCATTAAATTCACCTAAACTGACTACCCTGAGGGATATTTTAAAAAGGAATATACTTAACAAAGCAGTACCAAAGTTAAAAACCCAATCAACAGACATTTCCAAGAAGAAATTCTGGAATTTTCTTAACAAAGCAGTGTCAATATTGCCCAAACATAACACTATATATATAATCCACTAAATTCATCCAACTGACCGGCTTAATCTGTTCATTTTCACGGATATTCTTCTGCTTCAACCTTGCGTTTTCGTAATCCAATAACTTGTGGTAGCGTTTCCGGATTAGCTTCTGTGGACCCTGAAGCATCGTCACAAGGCTGTTGAGTGGTGGCAAAATGTCTGATTGGACTCGACTTTTCTATCAACGGCAAAAGAAACAACAACAGCTTCATAACCAACAATCAGAATCACACATTTCCAAAAATAATAATATAATTGATGAGGCCATCAATCCGAGAATCAATGAATCAATCAAATTCGTTTATTCAACTCTATTTTTTACTTTCTTTTCTCTTAAATTCCCGTTTTCAACAACTCGAACTGGTACACTATCAAATGTACAAAATGTAATCACTGCCAAAAGTGAAACTGGCCAACAACTACTACTTCCACAAGTTTTTGACCTGACATCACAAATTACAAAAAATTTAGGTACTTTTAAACTAAACAATAAGAAACAGGAATAACCAAGATATTAAACACATATGCTCCTGTCTTAAAAATTTAGTTCAAATTCACTTAATTTGTCGTGTATGTATGTATGTATGTATGTATATTCGTTTATTTCTATAAAACAACAGGCAAAACACTGTACGTGAACAAGATAATAGTCATGCTTAAGGTTGAGTTTGACAATAGTTAAGACATGTTATTGTATAACATTTGAGGGATAAAATACATCGAGTATATGGGCACATGTAAATTTAAGCCATTCAAATCTCCAAGACAAAAGAAAAGACAAAGATACTTACAAACTGAGAAAACATTGTGTGCGTCGCACAGTTAGACACTCGACAAAGCTGATCAATTTCATACTCTGACCGGCTGTTGCCATAGTAATCAGAAGTGTCGTTAGCAACAAGTTCCATGGATGCAAGTGATTTCTGTTATAAAAGCAGACAAAGTGTACATATAATAATGCAAATGCAAAACATCAGAAAGAAAACAGAAAAAGCTTGCTGCCAAATTTCTTTACACTTTAACAACGAGCTGCATTGTGTCCCAGTCGCTTTTAGTACATTCTCGGCGTTGAAGTCTTAACTAAGCCAAAGGTAGCATATAATATACTGCATACGACTTGCATGCATCAAGCATCAGAAGTAAATTTTGAAACAGACTGAACTACTCTGCAAATCAACTATAAAATCAATATTGCACACGTCGTAAAAAGTAAACAAACAAAACTAATAAAAACACAAACAGTACAGTATTTCAGCACAGTAATAATTTTCAATTAAAATTTGCTGTATTCAAGACAAACCAGACCAGGCTAAGTCCAATTTTGTTACACTGGACAATTTTAAATAGAGAAATAATAGGATCAATTTATATGAATATCAGTTCGTGACTTTACCTGGAGAAAGTCTAGATACTGAGAGATGCTTTGTACCAAAGCAGGAACGCATTCCTCAAGGGCATTGAACCTAAGTTCCTGTTGTGAGAAGTTCTCATCCACTGTCTGAAGTAACAACAGCAGCATAAACTTAAATGTGGCTCTTAAGCATGCATGTTTAACACCACACATGTATGTACTTACATATGAGACATGTACGGTACTATGCACGTACATTCATACAATACAACGTTCATACAACGTTTTTAGGTCAAGCTCCACGCTACCTCTGTGATCTTATGAGACGGCCTATCTCTGCTACCTCTGGACGTCCTCTCCGCTCTTCTGACCATCATGACCTTCTAGTTCCGAGGTCTCGGACTGCCACAGCACAGCATCGTGCCTATGCCTCCGTTGGACCTTTGCTGTGGAATGACCTCCCTGCTTTAACTCGTGCTGTAATGTTATCTGGAGGTACCACTGTTTCTGCTCGTTCCCTTAAGACTTTTCTTTTTTCGAGGGGCCCTTCGCACTGGAAGCGCTTCTGATTAGGTTGTACTGCGAGAGGCGCTTTATAAGTCCATAAATAGAATAGAATAGAATAGAATAGAATATACGAACATATGTACACACAATGTAAGTACATGAGTGGGGCAATGGTTGAATGGTAATACATAGGCACGAAGAACAGAGGATGCAGGTTCGATACCACTAGCCCCATAAGGTTGACTCAGCCTTCCACTCCCTAGGGGTGATGGTAAAATGAGCAGCAGGACAGATGGGCGCCTAGCAGGCTGCCAAACAGTTAAATTCAACTCCTGTTAAACTTGTTATCATCTGTTACTACTATATCATGTAATCTTACTGCATACTTGTCAGTTTGAATTAAATAAACGAATATAAAAAATTATGATGTACGTACATATGTATGTATGCAAATGCAGATGTGTGCAAATACATCTACATGTATACATTTTATGCATGCATATGGCATGTTAGGATGCTAACGGCATCCAGAAGACTTTCTTAGAAAGATATCGAGATAAAGAGCTCTGTATAACTCTGCATGTATTCTGTATAATTGCTTTGAATTAATAAGCAAAAGAATAGAATAAATATTGGTCACTAAATAAAATGATGTTTGATAATCTGAAATTTTCACTTACCAATGTTCCCACCACCATCATACTCAAGCGACCGAGTTTCTTTCTGTAGGAATGGACGGTCAATCTCGACAGCATATCACGAAGAGACATGTCAGTAGGTTTCTTATACTTTAGAACTACAAAGAACAGCAGCAATAAGGGCATTAAGAGAATGATTTAAGAGAATAAATGGCTTAGACTTGCATCAGCATTTCACTAATTGCTAGGAAGTACTCTCATGACTTCTATAGTGCCATGACCATAATTCATTCATTCATTCATTCTGAGAATTTATATAGCACCTCTTCAAGATATCTACTCAGAGGCGCTCTCTGTGATGGCCTATTATGATGATAAGTGTAATTACGAACGAAAAATTACATCAGTTAGCAAAACAACATAAGCCATCACTTAGTGGCTGCTTCAAGTAAGATCATAGTAGAAAGTCCTGATCTGTGGGATAAGCCCAATTGAAATCTAATAGGTTATGATTGAGTTTCAGCGTAAAACACGAAAACTGTAGAGATTTACAAGTTCATACCTAAATCTTTTCGTCGTTTGAACTCGTTTATATAAGTGGCCACATGCCTCATCGCTACAACAGCCGCAACCAGATGCCTGTGATCAGGATGATCTTCATCTGTTGTCTACGAATATCACAGCAAAAGGCAATACTTGGTTTGTCTCAAATGAGATAGAATATAACCATAACCAACCAACCATCTACGTATGGAAGTGCAAGTGCATGTCTGTATGTACGCGATGCGATATATGTATGATTGCAAATATGTAGTAATGTATGTACATCAGTATGCACATATGCAGACCATTTATATAGTACCTCTCCAAGATAACTACTCAGAGGAGTCCACAGCAGAAAACAACGGAAAAGAACAGTTTCAAGTGTTTATAGGAGCATGTGCTTCAAGTGTATGCTTCAAGTGTTTATAGACAGTACTTATGAATTAATAAACGAATATTATTTATTTATTTATTATTGAGAAAAATAGACAATTTCTTATTGAGCTGTGTAACCCACTGTTATTGAATTGCTGTTTTCAGTATAAATATCCTTTGGCCATGGGACCATACCAATTAAGACCGTTATTTAATTAGTAAATCAACAAACAAATTCCTCCCTTTCTTCCAGTAACAAGTGTAGTATCAGACAACCAACGCTGCTTTACATAAGAAGTAATTTAGTCAATACCTTCAGAAGTTCTTGCAAGAGGAGTGGGTACTTCATGATACGTTGAACCGGTTTGATGAGAACGGAACCAACATCAAAGACTGTTGCATGAACTCTCATACTGGCCAATAGAGTGGCAAAGTACTCCTGAACTTCAGGCATCGTCTCATACTAAAAATTCACATACTCAAAACTTTAATAACGTCAACACCAGCCTCAGTAAGTAACCAGGAAAACAAAAAGTTCACTCGGATAGTCTATTCCAAACAGAAAACAACAGAACAGGACTGCTCTTCTCTTCTTTTTTGACGTCGATACGAATAAATTCCGCAGTTTTCATTGGATAACAGTGAACGCCGGCTGATTCAGAGATTGAAAGAAAATTACGATTATATAGCATTAGAAAATTCTGATTTCAAACTGTTGTGGGGGATCTGAACCCTGGTATGTGTTACGTCACTACCGCCCCAGCAAGATAACAGAAATCTGCAGCAGTTGAGAAGATATTAACCAGGTTCTGCAACTTACACCTATACTGACCAATTATTATTATTATTGCAAATCAGTATGCTTATGACCAAGCATCAATCGATGGCGCTGTGCAACTGTGAGTGAAGGATTTGTTCGAGGTCCAACACAGTAACCATCTCAGAGTAGACTCGAGCTCATATTCTTCACTATAAAAGCCGAGCGCTAGACAAATCGGCTACTGAGGTCTTAGCTGTGATTTGAATATCTCCAGAGATGGCACATTCTTCAGGAAGTCTTCCATGCAGAGAAGGAACAGCTGCCAAACCTTGCAGAAGACTGACATGACGCAAAGCGCCAACACGAATCCCAAAGCCACGAAAGCAACCAAAAAACAACCAAAAAGTGTAGAAAAGGTACATCACCTTCTCCAGAAGGGTGAGAACACCGTCATGATTACGACAATAGATGGCATAGACTCGCTTCAGTTCCTCCTGCAGTTCTTCAAAACATATGCCTAACATAAAACAACAATAATAATAATATTTGTATTTATAGACAAGCTCACTGACAAACTGCAGTAAGTAACACTGAAACATTGAAACAAAACAATACAAATATTATGATCTTATTGAACACGTCTTAGCAGCCTGTTAGGCACCCACTCATTTTACAGCTGCCCCGTAGGAGTGGAAGGCCAAGTAGACGACCTAGAGGGGCTACGGGTATCAAACTGCGTCTTTCAATATCTGTTTTTTCTTCAAGCAAGAGTGTTACCATTTAACTGTCCCCCTCCCCAAGACTATCAATAATTAAATACCAGAGAAACAGAAGTAACAACAAATCCACTTTCAACTCTACTCAATAAGTAGGTATAGTCATAAGAAATTAGACGAATTTTAAGAGCTCAAGATTACTTATGAAGCAGTTAACACATTCTACAATTTTAAATATTAGCAAATTACCAGCAAAATAACAAATTTGCATGCGAATTTGGTTACTAAACATCGCAGAAAGTTTAAGTTAATTTACAAGATAAAGTGAAAAACAAGTAAATAATAAGTAAATAAATTCTATGTAATATTATTGAGTTAAGCCATTTTAATGTCATAGAAGACTCTCGTTCGGACTTACCAACAAGCTGTTCTGGGAATGGTTTGCCAAGTGTGTTGGTCTCCAGGAGATTGATAAACTTCTGCGAAAGCTCCACTACTTCATAGATGTTACCAAACAGTGTTTCCAGATCAACACTCAAAGGACATTTCACTTCAGGCTAAAAGCAGAAAACAGCGTCTCACACCAAACCATCAGACGAATCTTGCCTACCTAAAAATTACCAATACAGCAAATGTGACATTGTTACAGAAGCATTAGACTAACTAAAAAGAAATACTGTCAAACTGCAGACATTCATACTGAAATCTGGGTTAGTTATGTCAAAATTACCAACATTCCTTAAACGATAATTGATTCGAACATGAAACAAACCGTATCTGAGTTGAAGAAAGTCTCCAGACATAGACACAGACTTTGGAGATAGTCGTGTTCTGTTTGGATGACCTCCTGAACGACCTTCACCCTAGTCTCCAGTCTCTTCTTCCGCAACTCCTCCTCCAACCGCCTTCTGGCAGCTTTCGGTCTTTCGGCCACAATCCTGGTGCTACCATCTGGATCAGATTGCCGGTGTTTGTCACTGGAGGGCCCAGGACATGGCCTCAAGTGAACGAGATTCTCTACAAACCATTGGCAAGAAATCCAAAACTAAAAATGCTAGCCATGGGGCAGCCATGGGCATGAAGTGTTAACAGCTTCATTTTCTTAGTAGATGAAATGTAAACTATTTATCTAATTATTTAAAAAATATTACAGTCAATAAGCCATTTAAAGACTTAATTGGTAGTTAATTAATTAATTAATTTAGTAATTAATTATCTGTTTTATGCAACCTTTTAACTGATTGAGTTCATCTGTAAGACCAGTGGCATTTGCACGACAGAATTCCAGATTGTCTTGGATTGATTCAGTCTCTCCTTCATCCGTCAACTCAGACATTTGGCCTTCCAATGTTGCTTCTTCATTCTTTAAATTCTGCAAATTAAGGCAAGTTTCAGATGCAATGCAGGGGCCTGAAGGGCAATTGTATTGTATACTATCTAAGCATTTGTAAAGTGCCTCTAGTAGGGTGTACATTCAGAAGTGCAATTGAACATTATCGATTGCATTAATTTTTGACATGGTAAATTAGGAGTTGAATTCTGAACATCGTGCTGAGAGCGCTTCTGAATAGTTATTCTGAGAGAGTCGCTATATAAATCTTTAGATACAATTGAGGAAAGGCCAATACAGTATCATTAGGAAATGGCTGAGTGTACTTTAAGATATTCATAAATACCCAAGATACGAAAAGGTTGAGATGCAAATGCTAGCCAAGTGAAATGTTCAGAATGTTTTACGTACCTCCAAATCTTTCTCTATTTCAGTTATGCGCCTCTGAATATCTTTGATAACATCCATGCTCTCATAGTCAACAGTGTCAGCATCTGAGAAAAGGTGAAAAGTCATAAACTATGTACAAACTAGCAGTGCCTCTTCATGTTCATATGAAAGTTCCACTCCATAAGACATTTATATATTGCACATAATCCTCGATTACTCTGTTAACAGTTGAATGAAAAATTAGCTTTTCAAAGGAAATGTGTCAGACATACTCATAGGTCTTACTAGATTCACTTATTATTAATTCTGCATTTATTAGGTGAAAGACTAAGCATCACTTGATGGTGTAATTTAATTAAAGAACTTAATTTAATTTAATTTAAGAAACATAGAACTTTTAAATTAAGAATCTTGTCTGTCAATAAAAAATGTCACGGATAGCAGCATACTGACCATGTCGAATCAGTCTCTTGGTGCTCACATAAAAGTGCTGAGTATGGTAAGCATGAGTGAAGGAACTTATCAATGTTCCTACACAGTAACCATCTCAGGGAGATTCAAGCCCGCACTCTCAGTGCTACAGAGAAAGGGCTCTAACCAATCAGCTACTCTAGTTTGGGTCCAAGGAGGACCCTCAGTGTGGTTTGGGGAGTGGTATCAAAAGCTAACAATTTTGAACAATAACTGCTTGCCACAACATTCCTATAGTTTAATTTAAGAATCTTGTCTGTCAATAAAAATATTTTATGGATAGCAGCCTAATGAACACGTCAATTCAGACTCTTGGAGCTTACATGAGGGTTCAACTTCAGAAGATCTAAAGGATTTAATTAGCACATAATCCTCTATTCTGTACAAAGTTGAAAACAAAACCCTTTGATCATGGCTTTATGCTGTTGGTTAATAGCAATCAGAGAAGTTTCCCTGAAGTGATAGTACATAAACTCAACAATTTTGATTACCATATGACAACTACACAGCCAAGAAATTAGGTCAACTTGAGAATCTTACATGCTAAACAACAACATAAAAATTGACTCTATACAAAACTGAATTACCTTCAGTGGTCAGAGAAGGGGACAGTGGGGGTGTAGACGGTGGTCTCGGGGGAGCGGGACGACAAGGCACAGGCTTCGTTCTACTCGCTTCGAACTCCGCTGAGTAAAATATTCCATTCGGAAGAACAATATTTCCCTGGGTTGTACTTGGTCTTGGCTTTGCTGGGCGTGGTGGAAGTTTTTTTGAAGGCAGTGCAGGAGCCACACTTGCACTGGAAACATCGCTATAGAATAATGACTGTCCGATTTTCATTCCACCTGTTTCCTTCTTCGACTCTTTTTCAGGCGGAGGCTGCTTCTTGGAAGAAAAAGGCGGTGCAGCGCGGACAGGCTTTGGCGACGGTGCCGGAGAGCTTTCTTTTTTGAAGTGTACCGTGGGCATTTCTCCAGAACTGATTTGACAGCTGGTGGTTGGGGAAGTCGGAGATGTTGGAGAAGTAACACTGGGCTTCTGTGCTGCTCCTGTCCTCTCCAATTCCAGTTTTCCAGAAGACTCTGAGGACTGGTAAGTTTTTTGCACAGACTCAAAATCCAGGGATCTCCTCTGAACCTGGTTTCCAGAATCCTCAGTGCTCCCCGTCACGTGATCAGTTTCAATGTCCACTGGAAAAAAGGTTACATTATCACAAAAGGAAACGCCTTTTTTAAAAGCAGGTTTCTTTGGCACATTTACAATGTCCACCGACTTCATACCCGGATGACAAAACTCTGGTTTTGGTTTCGGTTTTGGCTTCGGCTTAATTGCAGGCTTCTCCGATTTCTGTTCATGTTTGTGGCCTGCAGCGACGTCAGACAAGTCACTTTTCAGTCTGGGTGAATCGATTGAAGAGCCGTTAGTCATTTCTGAGTTTTCTATATTGTCTCTGGCAGGTTGTCCCTTGGCCAGAATTGTTTCACAAGCGACCACTTCCTGCTTGTTTTCACTGAGATCTTTTCGTGGAGACGATTTCTGCATCTTGCAGACACTCAGGGCTTCTGAATCTGAAGCATTCCCATCTGGTTTTGATTCAGAGCGCACAAGTTTTGATGTCAACTCACTTAAGACTTTATCTAGGGCAGACTTCAGCAACATTCTGCCTTCACATGCTGCAGACTTTTCAAGAACAGCATCAGCACTTTCTGCAGCTTCAAGAAGAGGAGAATCGGCAACATCAGCAACAGACTCATGTTGATTTTCAGTCGGAGCACCCTCAGTGGATTGCAACTTTGCAGCTTCAGACTTTGCAGCTTCAGACTTTGCAGCTTCAGACTTTAGAGCTTCAGAATTTACAGCTTCAGACTTTATAGCTTCAGACTTTACAGCTTCAGACTTTACAGCTTCAGACTTTGCGGCTTCAGACTTTACAGAATCTGAATCAACAGAAGCTGATTCTTGACATTTGGTCGCCATTTCATCTTCAGCCAAACAATTCTTCTCCTCTAAACGAGACTCAGCATTACCACAAAGAGAAGACCCAGATAAATCATCTATTCCTGGCTCAGTAGGAAGATCACCATGACTGCTCTGCTCTGCAGAGGATTGAGCTGAGTTCTCGGTGAACACAGGCACACCCTTCTCTTCAGATGCATTTACTGGCTGAAGTTTCACGGAAGTTTGGGTAGGAATCACATCATGTTCAGTACCAACATCAGATGTTTGGTGGAAAACAGCGTCTACTTCAGCAACTTCAGGGGATGAAAGCGGTTTGTCTGACATGTGATTGCTGGTTACATCCTCTGCAATCAACGACAAAGTAGCACCAGCCTTCTTCTCTTCAACTGTATTTACTGGCTGAACTGGAGTGGAATTTTGAGTAAAAGAAGCATCAACAACAGATGTTTGATGGAAAACAGTGTCTACTTTAGCAACTTCAGGGGATGAAAGCGGCTTGTCTGACATGTGATTGCTGGTTACATCCTCTGCAATCGACGACAAAGTAGCACCAGCCTTCTTCTCTTCAACTGTATTTACTGGCTGAACTGGAGTGGAATTTTGAGTAAAAGAAGCGTCAACAACAGATGTTACATGGAAAACAGTGTCTACTTTAGCAACTTCAGGGGATGAAATCGGCCTGCCTAACAAGTGAACACTGGTTACATCTTCTGCAACTGAAGGCTGAATAGTACCATCTGTGTACTTGTGTTGCATAGCATAACCATCGCAAAGCTCCACGTAACTGCCGGGAAATATTCCTCGCTTTCCACGAAGCTCTCCTTCCATCCACTGGTCATCCACCTGGCCAATCACCACAACAAGTTCCCCCGCATCAAACCCAAGTTCATTGTCATTCTCGGGAGCAAATGCAAACAGAGTTCGTACAAACTGCACACCTTTAGCCACCTCTACGCTGGCACCCGGTATTTCTCCGACCAGCAGAGAACCCGCTACAGGCAGTGAATCTTCCGGAAGCGTTTCTGAATCGCTGCCAGGTTTTGAGTAAAATGCATGAGATGTTTTGAGAGTGTACTCTTCTTCGGCTGAGATGGGAGCCGTCTGCTCCTCGAACGAAGGAGTCGGTTCAGTCTCTCCGAGATGTGACTTCTTCAAGATCAGTTGCTCTGCATTTGGATCCTGCCACCAGTCAAATTTCGACTTCTTCTTGCCGTCATTGACAACCTCCTCTGGGGTTTCAAGAGAGCCCTCGAAGATCTCGACAAATGCAAGCGGGAACTGACCGACTTTATCACCGCACCGTCCCAAAGCAAACACATCATCAACCATGCGAAAGACTTCAATGACGTCATCCTTTCTGAGACTCAATTCATCATCGAGCTGAGCGTCGAGGTCGTGAGTTGCCCGTGCTTTGGCCACTGGATTCTCTTTTCCAACGGCTGACGGAAGCACTGGAGATTTAGTTTCATCTGAACTCGGTTCAGATTGATTTTGTGGAATTGATTCCACCCCTGATTTTGACTGAGACTTGTGAGTATCTTCCGCTGATATCGAGATCAGCTCTTTAACAAACGTGAGAGGGAAAATGCCTGTACGTTCGTCGACCGTACCCTTCCACCAACTGGCATCAACTGAGCTAAGACCAACGATTATTTCACCTGCAAAACACAGAACTTCATTACCAGATGTCTCTCCCACAAGCAGAAAACAAGTTAATGAAACAAGCCAAACTAGATGCTCATCCTCCATTGTGTAGAAGTATTTCTGACATACTAATGTGGCACATTAGGATGGGAGAGTTAAATGGTAACATTCTTATTTGAAGAACAAGTAGCTCAGGATTGAAAGACGCATATCAATACCTGCATAAGTCAGGTTAACCCATTTCAGTAGCTGCTTTTCATAGTCTGCCTGGACCCTGGTTTGCCTGTCCATTTTAACGTTAGTGCGTTATCGTAGAGACATTAAATAGTCATTAGATTATAGTATAAAATACAACTGGAGCTATATAAGTTATTACTTTGTAATATAGTATCATAGCAAGTCAATGTGAGCATACAAATGGAACATGACATAATGCAAGGTAGCTGCCAAATATGTTTGCCTTTACTACAGTATTAACCCTTTAACGACGAGCGTGTACTAAAATGCATGGGAAAACAATGCAGCTTGTCGTTAAAGGGTTAAAGATTATAAATCTACTCCTACAAGTGTACTTTGCTGAACTACATAACCAGCAAAAGACAGATTGTTGTTAGTTTGTAGGCATTGCATCTAAGCTGATACTTTGAATTCTCTCTCTCTGTCTCTCTCTCTCTGTCGGTCTCTGTCTCTCTCTGTCTGTCGCTGTCTGTCTCTGTCTCTCTCTCTCATTCCAGCTCAAGTTTTACAGCAACAGTAACAATAGTTATCACCAAACCTTTGCGAAATGACAGATCCTCTGCCATTTCTCCGTGAAAAGACCTCATTGCAAGAAACACCTTCTGCCCCTCCTTCACACATGGCAGCTCGAGCGGCTCCGCGAAATTCTTTGGAAAGTTTCCGACTTGAGATGATTGGCTGTGGTTGCGACCTATCAGCCAGTTGTCATCAACCGCTCCGGTAACCTCGACAACATCTCCGATTGCAAGACGAATCTCGCCCGGCTCAGGATTGGCAAACTCAAATGATGCTCTAACGTAGCAACTTCCTGGCATCCTCCCCTACAAGAAAATATCACAACTGTAAGGACAATCCCTTATTCCCTGTGTCCCAGACCGCATGACTGAATCGTCCCACAGCAGACAACTTAATGAGGAAAACATTTTAACAAGAATGCTTTATTGTGCTTGATTTCATGTAAACCAAAGTGCAGTTATGCAGTTGGATAAAAAAAGAATATACTAACTTACTTACCTACTCAACTGCACATATTGAGCTGTTGCTCATTGTTGCCTTGTAAGCGAGAAAATAAATAACAAGTAAGGTTCCTTTTGTGATCAACTGCCCCAATATGCGAGAAACAGACAGCGCTTTGATACAGATAAATAATACTACTTCATCAAATTAGTTAATTGTTCTTTTACTATAGAATGCAACGCTGCAGGAAAAAACATTGCATCTGTAGCATAACAACGTTCACCTCTTCAGAGTGTAATTGTAATTACGACAATTTCTATAGCATCATCAGTCGCAAGCTACTTCTAGGATGTTTTAGACGCTCAACTGACAGCACAAATACTAAGAGTCACATAGCAAGTTCAGTTTTAGCTGATTTTTTTAAACATAAATGCTTTTGACTTCCTGAATGAGATTAATTGAGATGAATTTGTTTATTGCAAAGAACAGGTTTTAGGTTACAATCTTGAAACGGCAAGTACAGTGCAACCAGATCCAAGAAACGCTAATAGCTTATACTAAGGTTGACCCCTCTTTCTGGATTATTACTTGTAAATGTATTTGATACTTAATTAGGACTTAAATAATAATAATAATAACAATAATAACAGTAATAACAGCAGGACAGCACCACAATACTACCAATATCAATGGTGCAGAGAGACTATTCAAGAGATGCGGGCCAGCAACTTGAAAGGCCCAATCGCCCATTCTAGTTGTAGTTGTTAGTTTAGTGTAGGCAGTGCCTACACTAAACAAGCCTACAATGGCATGGCAAAACACTATCAAGACCCAAGCAACACAAACACAACACAAAGAATGTGGTCAGTGATATTTACAATACAACAAACAAATGTGTTTGATATTGCCTGCCTTCCAAAGTTCTGTAGTGCCCTACATTTTTATGGCAGGACTATCCACCGGGAATGCCCATTCTCATAGTCTGCATATCCATTGCTCCATCTTTTATTGGTGTACACACATGATAAGTGCCCTCTTTACTTGTGCATATACTACACAGATATGTTTGATAGCTCGTTAGTTGGTTATCTAGACAATAGAGTGTCTCTTAAGTACTTCACAGAGGCACTGCCTACACTAAACAGTCATACGACACAACATTGATGGCCCAAAGCAATTGTGCATGAAGGACTCGTTCAAGGTCCTAGACAGTGACCAACTGAGTGGCGGCTCAAACCAATACCCTCTGCAGTACAAGCTGAGGATTCTATCCATTCAACTACCACGCCTCATAACAAAATAATAGAACCTCACCTCTCAAATTTATCCAACAAATTCAGTGACTAAGTTTATACCTGTAGATTTCTCTCACTGAGAATTTATAAGTTCGGCATCTTATACAGCAACTAAGGTTTGGAAGTATAATTTTACATGAGTCACAGCATCATCGAATTATATCGAAATATTGATAGAAGTTTGGCAGTGAGAAAAAAACCCGTAGGTTCTCACCTTTACCTATGAAAAATGGTCATTCTATATAAGCTTTAGCACATCAGTTGTAACTTTCTTGTAACCAGGTGTTGTCACTGGCAGGTAGACTACAAAATAAGTCAAACTGAATTTTAACAGACTTTTGCTTTAAGAACAGAAATGCAAGTTTTACTAATGCAAAAGAACAATGGTAACAGAAAAATCGTAGCAATAAAGTAATTATTAGTTCAGTCTACACAAAAAGTCAAACGAGCTTTTAATTGAAATCACAAAAACATCAATTATAGTCTACATTAAACTCCACCATCCATTTAGTCTTTTATGTGATGTCGGCCGAGAGAAGGGACCACTTGTCTGGAATGGACTTATTACCAGTTTCCATAAGCTTATACCATCAGAAAATCAGGGTAAAAATTTCAGAACGTTTGGCCCAAAATTTATGAACTTCTGAGAGAAAATATAAAATATCATTTGGTGGGAAATCACCTATAAATATTAAACTGTCTCTACTCGATGCGTTAATACCAGATTTTGGTCTTAGTATATGTGGAGTAATATAGGTCGCTATACAGCAATTATTAGCTTCAGGTGCAGTAATTACATGCAAAAATTAATAATCACGATATTACGAAAACCAATTTTCCGTTGATCTAGAACCCGACAACTGGTCCCTTCTCTCAGCCGACGTCACATATGTAGCTTAAAATTCTAGAGCATTACCCTTCTTCCATAAAGTCTTGCTGGGTTAGTAACTGTGGTAGGTTTCTATGACTGTGCACTAAATAATCCAAAACTGCCATAGGCCAAATTAAGACTTGTAACTGTCATTACAAGTAAATACACTTGGCTCATATTAACATACAATAGTGGTCGGGTCTAGGCTCAGCCAAGTTTACTAAAACAATTTCAAAACTTAAGCGGCCCACTCCAAAAATAGGCTTATCAAATATGCAGATGATAATTATCTGCTGGTACCCTCATCAAATAGTGGCAAACGAACTCAACCATGCGTCTCCTGGACGGAAACATGTAATCTTAAACTAAATAAGAAAAAACCTTTGAGATGGTGATCAGACGGCCATGGGGCGTGCAGGGCATGACTTTGTTCCGGATGTCACCCCAGGATTGACTAGGGTCTTGAGCCTGAATGTTCTAGGGGTTAAGGTTACAGAGGTTCTCATCTTTGAGCAGCATATAACCCAAATACGCTGTAAGGCAAGATAATCAATGTACGAACTGCGCATTCTTGTTGTACATGGCCTCACAGGTCCGCAACTTTATGATGTAGTACGTGCAACAACAGTGGCTCATTTACGCTGCCCTGGCATGGTGGGGTTTGCGGGACAAAAGGAGCCGACTCCTGTCAGTAATAAGCAAGCTAATCCATCTCTGGTACCTTCCTGATGACTACCCAACATTTGAGCGACTTTGTCTTGAATCCTGGTGAACCTGGACCGCTTACTGCATATGTTACTTCCCCAAAAAAGCCCCAGCAACATACCTGCGACCGCGATCGCATGACCATTGTGTACCTCTTGCAGATAATTTACAGCGCAAGACGACGTTTATTATTATAATGTTGTACTCATATTGACAGTTGATTGTTATTAAGACATATGTACACCACAGTGCGGATATGCAATTGGTTTAATAAAGAATATACTTACTCACTTATAACAAGTCATTTAAACACAAGAGTCTAAGTTCGTACATGCGCACATGTCCGCTTGTTTAACACTTTAACAACGAAAGTATACTAAAAGCGACTGGGAAACCGATGCAGCTCGGCGTTAAAGTGATAAATAAATATATCCCAAACAGCAATGTCAAGTTTAGGACATGTGAAGCTCCTATGGGCACACTGTCATATTAGCTTCATATTATGCCCTACACATGCCGCTGCCGTTGAGATATCTCCAGTAGTTAACTTTAAACCTTAGCATCACTTTGGTCACGATAAAAACACCATTCTTCTCATCTCTATAACCAACTCACTCATCATTTGCATAAAAACAAGTTCTTTAATCTAATTTATAGGCATGAACAGATGTAGATCATATCCGGGTCTATGACAACAAAGCCGAGGCCTTCCTACAGCAGACGAAAATATGACAAAAACAAGTACAAAAGTTCATCATATCTCAGAAAATTTAATAATCAGTTTTTAAACAGACCTCATTGTTGCTACTGACAATTACTGTTAAAATGTTTAAATTTGTTTAAAAGAAAAAATTAAATATAATCCAACGGCACACCCGACAAAAATAGAACCAGAAACCGGAAGTCAGTGTTTTCAGCAAACGCCCATCAGACGCTGTACATTTGTTTCTGCCATGTAACATTGCATTTGTTTAGTGCCTTGATATATTTCAACCTGAAACTGCGATTGCTCGAATCGGGCAAATCAATTTTTCTTGGCTGCAGGCGAAAACTAAAGGCTATTGGTGTGCTTGACACAGTATATGGTTCTGAACTTCTTATACTTAACAGAGGCGTGCTGACTTACTTACTTACTTACTCTTATCATGTACAATCTGTACAAAATTCGGCGAGGTTGGTGAAACCACGGTATAAGCAAAGATTTTAGAGTCGTATATAGAGTAGTCTACGACTCTAACATCTTTGGTATAAGTACTTATACTGTGATGAAACCATAAAATTTCTCTTCAATATTAGGCCTACATAGCCTAGCTATTATTATTAGTGCTTTGCGTTGGCAGGAATTAATTGTCTTTAAATTTTCTGCGGCCAAGTAGGCCCTACTGACAGTTAACAACTATCACTTGTATGAGTACTATTGTGTAGTTTCCCTTTTGTGATTTTTTATAATATAATGGTTAGCTTAGGTAATGGAAAATTGCTTTTCTACAATTACTTGTGTGTCACTCGTTCTAACTTCCTAGTATTTTCGTGTGCATTGTTTCACTATATTCCGTTTTCTAGAATTTTTCGTTGTATTAATTTTGACATTTTCATAGTCAGTATCTTTTCTAGGCTTTTTCATGACATGGGTCAGCATTTATCCTTCATGTCTTTTGGAGCTCACATGGATTAGTTTTTTGTTACTACATAACTGTAGGCCTACAATTGTTAACTCTAATAAAATCAGTCATCATCTTAATTTTCCTTAATAATTGTACACAACAACCAGCAACCTACAGTTGTGTTTGGGATGAAGGAGAGGTATGCATATCACAGATGATGGCCTCCAAGGTTTACATGGAATTCACTAATGCAAATATGTTTATTTTGTATTCTAGAAATCTCAAACATATCCATTTCAACCTGCTGCTTTTCCATTTCTCTCAAACTAATAATAACAGCTCATCGTCCCTTCTCCAAACCCAGCTAATGCAGCTTGTTCTTTCCGTATAATGTGTCGAAAACGTTTCATGAATGCATTTGTGCTGTGTACTTAGCTTTAATTTCCTTACTTAATTACTTACGTTAAATTTATAGCCAGGGTACACATATTTTGGTAGCAGTGGCCAAGCTGAGAGAGGCGATGAGAGATCGGAACACATGGAGAAGGCTGACTATGACGGTTGCTAGGATTCAGCGAATCGACGGCACAAGGTGGCCAAGGGAAAACTTATTAGGAAGACAAAATTTCCATTGGGACATAATTATAGTCTGAACCAGTGTTCGGCGAAATTCCCTTTTATGTAACACACTGTTTTTGTATGCATTCATGTATTTATGTATACATGATTTCGTGTATGTAGTTGAATATTTATTTAGCGAGAAGCAAACTGTAAGTCATGAACTGTGGCAAACATCATGTATTTCATATATTCATCAGAAATTGCTTATAATGTTTTCAAAATAAAATTATAACAGCAACAACAAACAGTCAAGTCAGTATGCATTTTTCACTGACTGCAGTACTCAAAAAAATCCAATCAGACAACCATTACTGCTTATAGCAAAATGCTTCTCAGCTGTTGAACTTGTTTTACAGTCACTCATAGCATCTCGGCACAAAACATATTATTCCATATAGGAATATTGAACTTCTGCAGTCTGTTACACCATAGCTTCCTTGTAATCATTTTCTATAACTGAACTAAATCTGGGAGCCATATCCTAGATCTCGTTAGATCAGAACTCATGTTATACTGAAGCGTGTTATACGGAGGCTTTGGTGTATCATAATGGACATTCAGTGTCAGGCAATGAAGCAAAAGCAGTGTGTGCCATTAACAATCCTTTAACACTTTAATGAGAGTGTACTAAAAGTGACGGGGAAACCAAATGTAGCTCACCATTGAAGTGTTAAGATAGTCAAAAGCAGGAGGTTCAAATCAATCATTACCATGGTAGAGGTACTTATCAGGGTTCTCCTAAATCACATTATGTACAGGTATTAGTTGACAATACACAGGATGCGAAGTTAAACCCAGCCCTGCCACACATCTGACATTATGTACAGGTATCCATTGGTTGGACTCCACGAGTGTGCGTGGGCCCGCCACTGGTGACTCTTCTATTGGCGTGCATTGTTTTGCTAGCAGATAAAACTCAAGTTCCTAATGACATTTAACATCACATAGGGCTAGCACAGATTTGTTTAGCTCTTGAAGTGGTGCTGTTCAAATACAACAATACCTTTAGGTAATGTACTGTAACAATAGACGCTATTGCAGCCTGAAGAGTTACACACAAATACTGGTAATACAGAATGCCACTACAGCAGCTACAAAGTCAGGCAATTGGTTATGCTACCAAAATAAGTCACACACTGACTGGCTGTGAAAATCGTTTCGTTGCTAGACAATTTATGTCACGAGTTTTCTGATCACATTAGTTTAAGATATTCCTAGACATTGCTTTCAGAGTGCAATCGAGTTGAAATTCAGGAGCTAGGAAGACTGCAGTTAAAACAACAACTGAATTTGCTATGTAATAGATTACTTCAACATCACTTCATATTTCCCTATTTAACTTTCTAATATTATAGATTTGTACATTTCCAAACAACTGTCCAGTCTGAAGTTGAATGTTAATCTGATTTTTGTTACACAACAAAACAAAAGTACTGCACGCTTTTAATTAGAGAATTTAGTTACAGCGGACCTCTGTAATTTGGGCCTGTTAGTTGTTTTGTGGTGCTGGACATCCAACATTTATCCTCGGCAGGCTCAATCAGCTGCGGCTGTTGTGGTTCAGGTTTTTTCCATAAAAGAAATGGATTTCATCAACACAAGGCCAGGTGAAAAGTGAAAACCCTGTTGTCATGCTTCGACTTATCACAATCAGCATTCCCCCTAATCTGCCGAGTGGTTTTTTGGGCGCCACACACCACAAAAATGGTCAAACAATTTCAATTCGTCAGAAATAATTTTTCCTCAAAGAAAGTTTGGAAACTTGTGTAGTGAATTTTCGGCTTACAGAGAACATAACAAACAACCCAACCCAAAGTTAATTTTCTGAGTAATCTGAGATAAGTTGACATTGGGTCTCTCATTTCTATCAGCACATGTGTTAGTTAAGAAAATCTTTTGCCGAATTTTTGGCATTCAGAGAACATTGATCCCAGGTATAATCAAGTTAATTTTAACATCGCCCTCAGGACAGCGGTAATCTGAGGTTTGTTGACTTAAAGGACTGCTTATAGTTATGTCTCTGCCTAAGACCATTGAGATCATGATACGATCTCAAATCTCGGACTTGTGAATAATTGAGCAAAGTGATACCTTAAGCTTGTGCAAATCTATGAATTCATTTGTCTCGATAGATGTAATGCTCAGAGCAGTTCTAGTCAAATGCAAGACTGATGCACACAGGCTGTTACAGTAAGCATACAAACATCACATATGTTTCCATTAAATGTAGCATCCAATAAAACAAAGCAAAACAACAGAATTAGATGTTGAAACACAGTAGTACTCAGGCCCCTTCAAAGATTCTCAGGCTACTCCATTAAGTGCAGCCCAGCCCAGCCACTGACTGGGTATCAGAGTACCCATTTAATAGAACTGCTATTCAAACTTAAATTTTTTCGTAGTGTGACTACTTACTGAAATTTCTCCAGAGGGTTTTCCGACGTTTTAACCCTTTAACGACAAGAGGGATTAGTTTCCCATGCATTTTAGCACACACTCATCGGCAAAGTGTTAAACTATAATTTATTTAGTCCTAATCTCTAGCCTGTCAAGATTTTCTTAAAGTAGGATAGTGATATGCAGTAGGCAGTCAACAGAAATATATTATACAGCACGAATACCATAGTACTATCAGTGATCCAGAATATCATATTTACATTTGCAAAGTGACAGAACAGAATAGCTGCTTGGCTGCTTTGTTATATTCACATCTGGAACTGAATTGGATTGTCACACAATTTGAAACTGGTTAAATTTGTACTGCATTAACAACTAATGCATATCAGAGCAACTATATTACATTAATCGTTGAAATTATATATCAGTTAATTAAAATTAAACTGCTTAAACTGTATTTAAACAGTCGTTAAATTATTAGGATCATAACATCATGTACAGATACACTAATTATTAAAACAATTAGTCCTGTTGTATTAATTATTAATGACAATACAAACTATTTAGTAGTTCTACTTCAGTAACTTATATCACATCAGGGCATTTTATTTAACACTTCCTAGAATTATTTTTGTCATAGTACACTTGGCAAAGATAATACGTTTAAGTGGACATTAACAGAGGCAGTCAGAAATCAGAAATACGTCTGTGCAGCCAGCCGTATCCAGTGTAAGCAACCGCACAGTTCAGTTGGGTAACACACGCTCAAATTGTTAGTATTTATTCAGCAACTATGCTATGCTATATGCTAAACTGACTTTGGACACAGCTCCCATTCACACAATGTGATTATCTTCCAACTTATCGGCCAGGGGCAAACTGTCAAAGACGTTGTTTCTGGTTGACTGCTCAAAGCAGTCGACGATTCGGCCGAGGCATGACTGGCGCTTCTGGTGCTTTTCGAGATACAGTGCCTTGCTGAACTGCTTGCCGCACTGCGTGCAGACGTGCCGTCCGCTCTCGACGTGTAGCATCATGTGCTTGCGAACGGAGCTGGCCTCCATGAAACGACGATTGCAGACTCCGCACGAGTATGGCCTTTCGCCCGTGTGGATACGCATGTGCGAGCGCAGGTAACAAGGCTGTGCGAAGCACTTGCCACACTGGTTGCACAGGTGCGGTCGTTCACCGGTGTGGCTGCGGACATGCAGGCGCAGCATGGAAGCATCGGCAAATTTCATGTCACACTCGTTGCACGCGTACGGTTTTTCGGCGGCGTGGTTGCGGAGGTGGCGCTTTGCGGCTCCCGGTTGCGAAAACTCGCAGCTGCACAGGTGGCAGACGTATATTCGTATCGGAGTGGCTGAACGAAGACCCAAAATGTTTGCAACTTCATCTTGCTGGTTGCTCGATTCTCCAGAGACGTCGGGATTTTCTAGATCGTTCTGGTTTTCAGACTCATCTACAGTATAATCAAACACAGTCTCTATATCAGACTCATGTGCTAATTTATATACAACACATCTGTAGTCTTCTCAGGTCTTTTCAAATTCAGTTCACACATATTGTCATATACAAGTCCCTCAAGTCTTTTTTCTTTAGTCGTGGCTGGGCCGGGAGCGCTCCTGAGTAGTTTTTTGAAGGGGCGCTATATAAATGCTCTGAATGAATGAGTGAATGAATTGTAAACAGTTACAGTTAATAGGCTAGGTAAGGTAGATAAGCTTTTAGTGTCTATATCGTTCCTTCCAACTGCCCAGTTTCTGTTTGAAAGTTCTCGGTGCAGATACTATTTCCTGTGATAGCCGGTTCCAGTGATCCACAATTCTGTGTCTAAACAAGAATTTTCTAAAGCCTAATCACACCCGCTTATGATACAAGAAAATAGAGAATATTTCTCATTACAAATTGTAAGAGCTTATTCTCAAAAAGCTCTGTTCACAAAACAGAAAGTGTGCAACCGTGAATGCAACATGTCTGTGGATGAAGTGTTTAGCAGCAGAAACATTTAAACAAATGTCTGGACCAGAAACTGCACAATACACATGTGTATTAGTGGCTCAGAGATGGTCATCATTGGAAAAAAATTGCTCACACAAACAAATGAGTTCTGCCTTTAGGAACACCTGAAATGATGAGTAGCTCTTAAAAATACAGCAATAGTCAATTGTTGCATAAAAGCTACATACATTTCTACAAGACTTAGGTAAAGCTCTCAAAAATTAATACAGGTTCAAAATGGCAAAACTGCTTCAGTCAACAACAGTAACAACAGCCCCAAGAGAAAATTTACTAAAATAGCATTGTCAAACTTCTGCAATAAGTTTAAACAGGCTCATAAGGTTTGAGGGTACTTACTATATCGGGCTCACTGACGAATTAGGTGACTGGTTTCACACAACACAACCATCAATTGATGCCTTGTGCGTGACAATAACAGTGCAAAGATTCGTGCAAAACTTACCTAATACAACTTCCATCTGGCCTTCGATGGCAGGCTCCACTTCCTCCTGGAAGCCACTGTCGTCAGCCGGTCTCCCTGTGGCCAGCTGGACTTCTGTGTCCTCAGACCACGCATCGCCGATAACACGAAGCAGTGAAAGTCGCTGTTCGCAGTCCACCGCACGTGCTCCATTACACGCCAGCAGAGCTAAATTCTTGCAGACCAGTTTCGCTTCCGCATATCTCTCCATTATCGCTAGCTTGTTATCCTGATGTTTTTACAACAACAGTTTCAAGATAAATATCATTTAGTCATTTTAGTGGATAAAATTTCTATACAAGTTAATGTTTTGTTGGTCATTGTCATTGCAAACACTCTTGGTGTTCTCACTTGTTGTTGCCAAATAACAATTGCATTTTCTAATTTTCGTCAGCAGTGTAAATTCAAATTCCAAGCCCCTGCAGAAACAGGCCACTCCAGTAGATTGGGCCAGGCTTCCACAAGCGCTACATAAATGTACACGGTTTTACAACCGTATGGCCTTGACCCTGCTCATTTTTCAATGAACTGATCGGGTGAGATCCTTAACCACCACTGCCCATTTGAATAAGCGCCACGCCATTTAAGGCCCCTGTGCATGACCATGCTAGCCCAAGATTTAAATCTCTTAAATAAGTCAGCATCGGGACATGAACTGTGATCCGCATGCTCTCTTACACAGAGTATGGGATACAGCCTAAGCTCTAACCAATGTAGCTAACTGACCCAGTGCATACTTAAAGTTACCCACACGAATATTGTCCAGATCTTGCAATTATCAGTAGGGGCTTCTGCATATACTCAGGAAAGAAGGCAACTGACATAATGTAGTGCAAACCAACCAAATTTCTCAGCACAACACAAAAGCTACATTAAGGAACCAATTCATTTTCCAGTCACCTGTCAGCTTTTGTCTGCTTTGTCACTCTGTATGATGTATGGCAAGAAACATTATGAATTTCAAAATGCAATGCTGTGTCTTATTAGGTCATCTACCTAAAATGGCCACCCCAGGATATGATTTCATGAACCTGTAATTAATGCATGAAACTGTTCTATTTTCAGCGGTTGGGCTGACAGTGCTTTTCAGCATATATCTTGAAGTGCTGCCATATAAATTTATTGAGCGAATTAAATTTACTAAATGAAATCAACAATATATCACTGTCAACACAGTAATGTTAAGGCTAGAAATCGGCCAATATTTCAATATGAGAATGACAATTTTCCTACGAAGGAATGATGCACTTACCTAGATTTAAAAAGCGTAAAGGTTTTTGAAAGAACTGCAGCAACTTTTTGATGAATTTGGAATGAATGATGTTACATTAGTTAAATGACTGCACTACGATTTCAACTCACGAATGCCCTACCAAATGGTATTTTCAGTTACTGCAAAACCTCTACGGTGCACGATAACAAAACACCTTTTAATTACAATTTGCGAAATTTGATATAAGCGCAAATAGAATTATTAGTACGGATAGACTACAATGCGCGCTCGCTGGTATTGGTTCGATTAAATGCCCACATTCTGTCTTCAGACTTTACCAAGGCATTTCGCAACGTCTTATCTCATTTACCTCTTCAAATTAAGTTCTAAAAAGCAAAGGCAGATAAAATATTCCGTCAGTTTTATTTAACAATGTTGTTATCTCGTCCTGAACGGAATAAATATGATAATCATATCTGTTTTCCTGGTCAAAGCAACGCAACGCAGCCACTAACACTATTTTCCTCACTATTTCCCATCTGTAACGTTGGCTTATTTAGCGCAGTCATTCAATACCAGTCAGAAGAAGGAGAAGCGCTCAATCCCTGAGGCAACCATGGGTATGAAGTGTTAGCGACTTCATTTGCTTAGCCTCGGTATATGAAGGCGGGTGGCCAATCCTCTCCCTCACCGTCTCATCTTCCCACCGACAGTGTACAGTCCGCGTACTCATTATAGCTGAGTTGGCTAGGGGTGCTGGTGGAACAGTACACTAACTGCAAAATAAAGAGATACATGTGGAAAGTTTGTTAATAGTAACAAACCCTTCGTTTACGTTAGTTCGCCCTTATAATGTTAGATTTTAGTCATAAGCATGTATGTTTCATAACAGTTTTCTTCCGTTGTTCTGGCGTTTTTGCCAAAAAAAATTTAAATTTGATATTTAGAAATTAAATTTTATATAAATTGGCAATATGCACATAATTATTAAACACATAATAAATTATTTAGAGAAATAGTGTGTGTTAATTAATATTATCAACATTTCGCCAATTAAAAAATAATTATTCTCTACTTAAACCAAACCATGCTAAACAACACGAATTACGTCTCAGGTGCTTCGATCTCTATTCAATTCATTTAAATTATAGAAAAGTGAGGCGAAGTCGATTTGTCTACTAAAAACAAACCACAGATTTGCACGTCCAAAGCATGAATGGGGATGTTGCAGTGTTGTATCTAAGTTCAATATGCGCTACAAAAACAGGTCTATGCCTCCATGCTGGCAGCGAATGAAATGACGTTTGGATTTTAACACGTTGACCTGGGTCTTCATCTTAGCTTATCAAAGTATTTTTCTGAATTTAAATTCACTTTTTAGCTGATATAAGTAATAAAAATGGCGTCGACATCGTTGCTTCAAAGACAGACGGGTAAGAACTGTGAACAATGGTGTGGAAGCTCTCCCACTGATGGTGGCTGTTTTCTATATAATGATAGCATCCATCCCAGCCATATCGGATCGGAAAGTACCAAGTCGCCCAAAAGACGGCAAGCTTATAGTATCGGGGGCTGATGGATATAGTGCTAAAGTTTACTGGCGTCGTCAGTGTCTGTTAGGGTCAGGTCAGGCGTCGTGAGGGTCTGTTAGGGTCAGGGTTAGAGTTAGTGTTGTCATTAGAAAACCTGGTACCGTCCGGCGTCCGCGCAGCATGCCCAAAGATATTGTATAAATCCTTCAGCCCTCGATGCTATAAGTTTGCCCAAAAGACATACAGACTACAGACATCACTGTAAATAAAACTGTTGACGTTAAAAGTTTTACTATGTACCGAAAAGAGCTCAGGAGTTCGCAATTCCAGTTGACGTCGACAGAAAGTTAAAGCCCCTCCACACAGATTTCGTGTTTATTCAACCAATATTCATGCAAGTTGCATACATACATACATACATACGCACATACATACATACATAAAAATCTACATACATACATACAGATATACAGGTCTACAACCTACATACACACATACATATATAAGTGTATATATATACATCTTTACATACATGTATACATACATACGTACATACATACATATATGCATACATATATAATTATATATATATATATATATATATCCAGTAGGTATGCCTATACAAAAAGTTCATGTGGAATACTGTTATTATTTATATTTCTGATGACTGATTTTGCAAGTTACTGCTAACAACGGATTGCATGTTTTTATGGCATGTAAGGATGATGCACTGTTTGTAGCGTTCTGAACATTTTTATAGATTCTCTGAGGCAGATGCTAAATTTCAATCAGCCACTGTCAAAATCATCCATCTCTGAGCCACAGTGGAAGGTTTGTTTAAATGATAATTCAAAATAATTCTGCAACGAGATCAGCGTTAGATAAACAAACAACATACTTTTCTTTAAAAATTACACATTGGAGACTTAGATTTTTAATTTTTCGTGGATAGTTAACTAGTGTTCTCTGGAAGCATTATGGAAATGTGTAGCAACATATATCTATTTGTTTAGGCATAATTATTCGGTTTTGACAAATATCAATATGGCTTTCTGGTATTCAAATTGTTTCTGAGGCTACAATAAACATTCAACTTTTGTTGCTAATGCTCTTCAGTGCTGTACTTCGATTTAAGCACAATGAGAGTAAAATGGATTTTATCTCATAGCCATTTAGTTAAATCAATTGTTATTTTGTCTTACAGGTGTTAGTTTACGATCATTTTGGCCAGAGCATAATATCACCATTACTGACAGTAAAGGAACTGCGTGACCTCGGTGTTACCCTGCACCTGTAAGCCATTAAGATTCAAATTTCATTGATCTTTTTGTTATTATGATAAGTTATGTTAAGGCAAGGTATTAATTCAAATGATGCACTTGCTGATACTACAGTTTAAACATAGACAGCCGCCTGACAAGATTTCCTTGCTTTAAATACGTTGGACGTTTAGCAGTCACCGATCTCTTGACACGTGTTTATTTATGGGACTTTTCATCTTGCTCTGTGTCAGAATTTGAATTATAATAACATAATATTATCCGATGTTTCACCCCTAGCAAACTTGGTTACAAGTAATATGCTGACATTGGGAAGATGATGTAGTGAGGGAAAGGGCTGGCCAAAAAATGCTGAGCTAGGAAAAATGAAGTTAGTAGCAATTCACACCCATGTCTGCCTACTGGGAATAGATTAATGGACTGCTGTTCTAATGCTGATATTTAACTTGACGCTTAACAAAGAGAGGCACCCGAACGACAAGGGTGTATTTTGTTGCTGTTGCCTTTGTAAGCAGTGGTAGCAATTGCTAATGAGTAGCAGTATTTTATATGATGATTGTCTACTTGTGGTTGTTTTTAGGCTTCTGGACAGCGACCGAGAACCTATTCAGGATGTGCCCGCAATTTATTTCATCATGCCTACAGATGACAACATTAGGCGCCTTTGTAAAGTATGTTGGCTAGAAGTTTGTTTTTATGTAAAATGTAAATGTACACGTTTTTATGTAGCGAGCGTATATCCTCGACCCTGTTTATTTTTCAATGAATTTATTGGGTGAGTTCCTTCACCACCGCTGCCCGTTTGAATGGGCGCCATGCTATTTAAGGTCCCAATGTAGAGACATGCTAGCCCGAGGTTTAAATCTCTGAAATAAGCCAGCATCGAGAGACAAACTACAATCTGCACGCTCTCTACAGAGGTGTGTGGAACGCAGACTGCTCTAACTAACGGCCCCGGCGTTGTGGGGGTAGAGGGACGCACTCGTCTTCAGGCAACTTTACGGCGACTGGTCCGGTCTCGTTATCTACCAGAATCCTACTAAAGTTTCGAGCAACTTTGCCGAAAAGCAGACTCTAACCTCTTTTCTACCATCATCAGCAACCCTGCACATGTATTACATCAATTACTGCCTCCCGTGAAAACTGTTTCATACTCGCTACTCCCCAGAACCCACAATAGAATAATACCTAAAGCAAACTCTGTATCTCGTAAAACATTTGTTACACGGATGCTTTATACTTAATTTTTTTATATTTGATGATCTTGTAAACCAAAATGAGGTTAGCAGTTGGTTTTTCAATAAAGGACATACTTACTTACTTAATGTAGCTAACTGGGACAATTGGTAGAAGTTTGTGTGCTTTGTATAGGCACATCAAATTCTGTAGATCTGTATTTGTAATGTGCAGCATCGTCATCATGTCTGAGAAGCCTTTGTTTGATGGGATCTTATGCTGATATTTTTACACGATGTATCAAACTAAATTAAATTAAGTTGAAAGCTTGCAATTAAATTGCACTTTGTTTTGTTCTTAATGTATGGAGAGATAAGCAGGGCAATGATATATCAGCCATTTTTGGATTGGTGGTTTGTTCTGAGTTATATGTATAGCAGTTTCCTCTGGTTATGCGTTCTGCAGGACTTTCAGAATCAGCTGTACGAGTCTTATTATATGAATTTCATCTCCGCCATCTCTAGACAAAAACTAGAAGACATTGCTTTGGCAGCAATCCAGACAAATGCTGTGACTCAAGTTTCTAAGGTACCTCTTGCTTCAGGTTTTGACTGATTTTTGCTCAGGGATTTGTTTTCAACAGATCTTGAGGAGTATTTATATTTCATGTGTTATTTATTCATAGTTGGTACTGATTCTATAAATTGCCGGTTACGTGTAGGTTATAAATGTTGTTGTTAGTGTACTATGGTAATGTGCCAGTGGTTAGCCTACCGAACTTTCAATCCTGAGGTCAGGACAAACCTGTATCAGGAAACCAACCACTGAACAAGCAGTCTAGTATAAAACCCATTCTTCTGTCCCTCCAATTGGTTGTATGTGTGTATTGTTTGCCATGTAACGGGTTGCCTTTTGTCATCCCAATTGATAATAAATGAATATATAAATCCAGTAATGGCTCTTGGTAAATTCAGATATGAAATTAGTAAATTGATCGTACACTGGGTTAAGGGAGAGAACTGACTACCACTAAAGCACTTTTGCCATCGGTTGATGCTTTGTGCGTTAGACACCAGCGCAATAGAAGTTACTTTTCAGGAGCCCTGTTCCATATACTAAATGGTACTTGAAGGTAATCCATAGTCTGATAAGTTCAGGTAAGGCAATGTTATTATTTAGTAAATACCTCTGTCGATATAAGTCCTAAACAATGTCAGAGTGTGACAATGTTCTGGTTTGTTGTAGGTATTTGATCAGTATTTGAACTTCATCAGCCTGGAGGATGATATGTTTTGCCTGTGCCACCAGAATACCGATGCATTGTCTTACTACTGTAAGTAGTGTTTGTGCTTTGTCTGTTATCCTATTGCCATTATTTAGATTTCTGCTGATATAAATCTTATGGATTTAAGTGGCATCAATAGGTAATGGTCTTTCTGAACATACTTCTATCATAAAACTAAATGACTGAAGTTGTTTCTGTATTGTAGCTCTGTGTAAACTTTGTTGAACTTCCTTATTAAATGCTTTTACAGTGTAAGTTCTGATGTAATGAAGTATGAAGTATTTGCAACTACTTTTTTCATTTAACATCTAGTTAAAATGCAGTACTTGGTACTCCAAATGTGCCATTATAAGGTATCTACAGTGTATGTCATAGCTGAGTTGCAGCAGTCATATATTTTTGTTTAATAGTTCACTATAGTGAAATAGTTATTACTGTGGTGTTTTCGGCCCAAACAGAGATTGTTTGAGAAATATTGTTGCATTTTAAATGCTAAAATGTTATTTTAATTGGTATTGTATTTGGAATGTTTCAGCAATTAACAAAGGCGATGTAAAAGATACTGAGATTGAGAGCATGATGGACAGCATCGTCGACAGTCTCTTCTCCGTCTTTGTAACGCTTGGTAAGTTTATGCTGCCCAAGATTAAAGGGAGTTATTCTTTCTTTACTTGCAGCATATGATTTATTTTCTTAAGCTTTCTGGTTATTCACAAACCAGTTTATGTTTTGAGTATATGCTTGTTGGCACTGTGAATGTACCGGGTAAATGTGGATTACTAGTGCATATGTAGATGGTTTATGTCCTGTTATAAGCTCGTGTTTGTTACTTAACATTTGTTAGTTTGTCAGCGTGTCTGATTAGTAAAGTTCTGTCAACTGCAACCTCATGTCTCCAACATGTTGTCTTCACTGGTTATAACAACTGCACATTGTTAAGCTGTGAGCCTGTGGCTAATACAACTATCTGTATAAAAAGTAATCCTTTGTGTTTCTTTGGAAGGGTTTTGGGTATGTGATTTACAACCCTGGTGCCACATTTCAGTTGGTTATTCGTGTCATTGGGCGACCACAGACAGGCCTGGACTTTCTGATCATGACTTTCTTGGATTATCTCTCTGGAACAGTTTTCTCTAAAAGTATAGTCTGCTCCATCACAGTCAGCTGAAGATATATTGTAAAGGTGCAATATAAATAACCAGATGCACACACACACACCTACAGTCCTACAAAAATCTACAGTCCTACACATACACACACACACATTTAGTACCCGTCAAAACCTGTCATGTTTAGATTCACTACTCTTGTTTAGGTTCAATACCCGTCATTCGTTCCCCGAGAGGCAATGCGGCAGAAATGGTTGCAGAGAAGCTTGACAAGAAGCTGAGAGAGAACTCTCGTGATGCGCGCAACAGTCTTTTCACAGGAGACAGCATGCAAGCTGGACAGATCAGGTTAAACAAAGCAGTTGCTATAATCAGCGGATTTATGCATAAATCAGGATTATGAAATTAACTGATTTTGCTATATGTGATGGAATGTAAGTTATTCTAAAGTTGGACCATAATTTGTGGCAAGAAGTTCCAAAGTATTAGCATTTTGATTTTATGTGTTTAACGCTTTAACAACGAGCTGCATTGGTTTCTCAGTCAGGTTTAGTACATGCTTGTCATTAAAGTGTTACGTAAGTGGTTCTAAAGTCAGAAAATTGTGCTAGAAGATTCACTCTGTTTTTTAAGTAGGGGGTGTAATAATTCTCAGATTAGTTCTTGAATTTGAGCAGCTTTGTGAATAAAGTAAATCATGTGTTTTAAAGTATATTCATAAACTAAGTGGGTAGGAAATTTTTTCAAAGTGGACTCCTGATTTTGGTCATGCATGTGAGAAGTTACTACTCTCAGGGTCCTTTGCACTGGGAGTGCCTCTGATTGGTCTGCACTGCGAGAGGCGCTTTAGAAATGGTTAAATTCAATACAACGCAAATACTTGGAAAAGTTTAAACTGAAACTGTTGTTCTCTTCCAGTTTCCAGAGGCCTCTGTTAGTTATTCTTGATCGAAATTTGGACCTGGCAACTCCTTTTCATCACACGTGGACATACCAAGCTCTGGCTCATGATGTTCTAGTAAGAAACAGTTTGTCGAGTTCTCAGTACTTATTGTGTATGCGATTAGGATGTCTTTTATTTTCACAATTACATGCATATGTGTATATGCTTTGTTATACAGTGAAATAACTGCTCTCAGCTAAAATCATTCATGTACATAGGTGACCCTAACCAGCGTGACTTCGGTCCCTTCCCTTTTGTGCCCATTTGAACGTAAGATTATTGCAAGTTCTGATGTTATCTTGACTATAGATCATGGAACAATTAAAAAGTTAATTGATTGATTGATTATGCATAAAATCATGGCCTGTCATGTGTAAGAATATCCCTGAGATGGTTACCATGTAGGGACCTTGAGCAAGTCCTTCGCTCACAATTGCTCAGCGCTGTCGATCGGTGCTTATCAGTAGATAGTGGTGCTTAATAACTGCATAGTAATAATAATGATGTATCAAGATACTTTTTGTAGCACCTTTAAAAGCACTGACTGTGTAGCCCACTGTTTTTGTTGTTGACAGGATCTGTCACTGAATCGTGTAGAAATTCATGAGACTGTTGATGCCAAGAGTCCTGGCCGTGCCCTGTCACAGAAGAAGAAGCGAGCCTACGACCTTTGCTCCACAGACAAGTTCTGGCAGGCGCACAAGGGCAGGTAGGCTAGAATCTGCATTTTAAATAGCACAGTAAAACTGTAGAGATATGTAATGAATTAATTATTTTCTTCATATTTGATGTGATGTGGTATATTGGTCTGTCCACTCTGGATGGGAATTGGTTGGACTCTGGATGTGTGAAAAAGCCTGCCTTCTAGTTAGCATAGCTCTGTGTGCTTTTCAATTAACTTTTGTTCTTAATGACTTTAGTGTTATTTAGGCTAGTATAGATGGCACCTTGTTAGATACTTCAAATGCTGTTGAGTGTCTAGGTAACTGGTGTAATTTTTTATTATACTAGGTTTTCGGGGTTGCCTAAATGGTGAAGTTTAAAAGTTAAGATAAAGGCACATATTTAATACTATACAATACAACTGTATTTGATATTGCCCTCCTTTCAAAGTCCATATGTGCACCTGACCATCAGTGGTGCAGAGCAATTGTGAGTGAAGGACTTGCTCAAGGTCTCTACACAGAAACTGCCTCGGACGGGGCTCGAACCCGTACTCTCCACATAACTAACCAATTGGCCACCGTGCCCCACATTATTCACCATATTGTTTTGTTATGATACAGTCCCTTTCCAACGGTTGCGGAAGCTGTCCAAGAGGAACTGGAGTCATACAAAACACAAGAGGATGAAGTTCGAAGGCTGAAAAGAGCGATGGTTAGTGTTTATCATTTTCATTGTCATTGCTGCGAAAGTGCTATAAGATACTTAGGTACAGGACATATATACATACATAAAGTGAGGTTTCTTTTGATATTCTGGCACCTATTGCTATCTTGTCTTTCTAGTTTCTCTTATGTTATTTTGCACTCTTGGACTTTGTCGCTTCTCTCATTCCAAATTTTTTCAGTTTAGAGTTTTTAGTATGTCTTTGCATATCTTTGTTTCTCTTTGCATGTTTTTTGCTTTCATTTCTGTAAAATAGTTATAGTGACTGGTAATAAATGAATTTGCCTTTTATGCTTTTCAGGGCCTTGAAGGGGAAAATGATTCAGTGATTAGTATGCTGTCTGACAACACTGCCAAACTAACGTCTGCTGTCAGGTAAGTACTTTTGTACTGTTACTGTTGTAAATTGTTAATATGGGATACACTAGTTTCTAAAGAATTTAACATCTTTGAAGTAGCATACTGAAATTGGAATAGCATTTGAAAGCATTAATATGTGATGTTGGTAAGGACATTGTTCTGTGCTAACATTCAATAATGGATTTAAGATGCCACTAAGACAATCGATCAGTTTAGACCATAAGTAAATCCTTCATGCACTATTGAACGTCAGTAATTAGATAGACCTTAAACAAGGCCTTCATGTGCAAATGGGATGATGCATAAGCATATATAAAGAATTAATATTGAAGAGCATTTGTGGTTTAAATAAAACAATTGAAACTGTCTTTCACTGCACTATATACATTTTCATTATCACAGTTGTAACAGCTTTCTTAAGCTCTTCACTGTTTGATGGGTAACGTTTTTATTTGCTATTTTATATACCAAATGTTAAAATCTGTGAGTTTTTGTTTTTGCTAATAGTTCTTTGCCGGAACTGTTGGAAAAGAAGCGACTAATCGACATGCACACAAACATTGCCACAGCCATCTTGGAACAGATCAAGGTACACAGAGATAAGAAATCTTCATGTGCTGATTGCTAGGCTTTATTCATTGTGTCTGTGGTTTCTCTTTGTAATCTGGATGTTAGATCACTTTATCTAGACCTCAAGTCTTTGTTTTCACTGCTGCATACAAAATATCCTCGGACAGCTTCAGTCAGTTGTTTCCCATCATCTCAGATTTCTCTGCTGAACGTCATCAATCCTGTGGTTTGAATTCCTCTTATAAACAGCTTTGATCTATTTTTTTTATCTTGATCTTTGATCTTGTTATAAGATTATTCTTAGAAAAACTCTTCACTCAGTGTATCTCCATTAGTGCAGTGTCATAAAAAAATGTGAGTTTATGTACTTCAAACATACCAAACACTTACATTCTCGGTATACAATTTATTGTAAACAAATAATAATTGTTTACGCTGTTCTGCATAGACTTGGTTAACAGTATGTTCAGACTGTAAAGTATTCTTCCTGTCTGAGTTCAGCTATGTTTTATTTCTTTTCCCATTTATGTCTGTGAAATTCAACATGAATCCTTAACAACATTTTAACTGAATAGTAGGGCTTATTTTGTACATTAACTGAAATGTTAGTATTAACCTTTTATTATTTCTAAATATACATGTTTTGTTATAGGCAAGAAAGCTTGACATTTACTTTGAGACTGAGGAAAAATTAATGAGCAAGTCAGTCCTGGTGAGTAAAAATTAATTATTTAATGAATTCATGACAGTTTGATGCTTTTAATTTCCAAGCTATTGGTGTCACTTTTGTGTTTGCATACTGAAGCTCAGGTTATTGTGAATTAGATGTGTTATACATTTGAAATGAATTTGTATGCATGTCATATGTATCAAATAGTGTATCGAATTGTATTATGTATTGAATTGTATGTATTTGAATGAATATTGTGTATTTTAGTGAATGGTGTTAGTTTGATTGAATTGTGTGTATTTGAATTGTGTTTTTGATTGATTAGCATGTATTTGATTGAATTGTATATTTTTGATTGAATAACATGTATGTGAATTGTTTTTTTTATTGAATTGCGTGTATTTGATTGAATAGTGTATATTTGATTGAATTATGTTGATAAATCAGATGGTAAGGGAGAGGGCTGCCACCCGCCTTCAATGCCCTTCATATGCCGAGGCTAAGAAAATGAAGTCACTAACACTTCATACCCATGGCTGCCTCTCAGGCTAGCTAAAGGGACTGCTGTTTTTCTTCTATGTGTATTAATTGAATAGTGTTTGTTTTATTAAGTAGTACCTTTGAATAATGCAGGCAATGCATTGTACTTGAACCTGTCAATGATTTTCGATTTGCCTTTTATAAATGATCGAATTCAGTCAATGAGTCTTATCTGAACTCGTAGTGATCAATGGGTGATGTATGTTTATTATCTGTACACTAAAATGCGGATAGCGGTTGGCCGATTTAAGAATATTCTTATCTTAATAATTCCATTGGACATTTTAAATCCTTGTGATCAACCAAAGAAAATAAAACATGTACAAAGCTTCATCTTGTATCTAACTGTTAGCTGCATTTATTTCAAAGAAGATGCCGTTAAGGCTTTTTTTACTAAGGATAAAAAGTTGTACCTTTGTTTTCAGGACAAATCGATCCTTGACATCATTGAGGACTCTGATGGTATGCTTATTCTATATTGATCAGATGCAGTTTGTGTCTAGGTTCCATTCAATTAATGCTCTGTGGTATTGATAGAAATGTGACAAAATTTAGTACTTATCTTTCAACGGATTTTTGAGGTGAGATCTTTCACCCTGCTGCCCATTTGAATGAATGCCACACCATTTATGGTCCCCATGTATGGATCTTGTTGGCCTGAGATGCAAATATCGTAAATTAGCCACAGCCTAAATGCCAACTGGCCTCACACAAATAGCAGCATGATGATGAACCAATGGTTGTTTTATGTAATAGCTTATCCTATCGCATATTTAGCACTTATTTTTATGTTTTGGAATTTTTTAACACTTTTGTGTTGTTGTTTCAGCTGGAACAACAGAAGACAAAACTCGATTGTTTGTCATCAACCTTATCTGTGGTACTCAGATGTCCGAGGTTTGTTTCATACGAGTTACACTAGATCCATTAACACTTTAATGATGAAAGTGTACTAAAAGTGACTGGGAAACCAATGCAGCTCGTTGTTAAAGTGTTGAAAAGCTGTTGGCGCTGATTTGATGGACTCGTTACATGGTTTCTTTGAATTTAGTGTCTGAAAAAAATCATGATCTTGAAGATTTGTAAATTATAAATTATTTCCCACATAACAGCTGCATTAATTCAAAAACAACTTAAAACAGTTTTTATTGGTTGATTATTAGCTATTCCACTGACAAACAGCTGACAGCCCTTTATTGGTTAATGTCCGTCTGACAGCTACATTTGTTGGGCTTATAGCTGGCTGCTAGGGGCACCGCAGGTCCAGTGAACATGGCCATCTGTCCATCAACAAGGAATTTTAAATTTTGAATGACACCAGTGGTTTCAAAGCGTGAACTCAGAGTTGAAAAAACAAATGTTTTAGCAATGTGCGACCCTGTTGGATTTCAGAAAATAAATTGCTAATTCTTTGTGTTTCTCTTGCTGAAATTACTAAAACGATGAGCCTGAAGGTCAAATATTTGTTCTTCAAGCAAGAGTCTTACCATTTAACTATCCCCCTCAGTGACTGTTGTCTGGAACTGGTCTTGTTTTTACCATTTCATTCTGTTTGTGACAGAGCGAAATTGATGAATACTGTTCCGAACTCCAAAAGGCTGGATGCGAACTAGCAGCAATACAGTACATCCGAAGATGGAAGTAAGAACTTGATTCATTTGATTGCATGCTTCTGGTCACTGTCATGTGATCTTGTACTGACTTCTGGTTTCTTTGACCTATCATATAGCAAGGTTTCTCCAGCGGATTATTACAGATATATATATATACAACGCAATTATTATTCATTTATATATATATTATATTACATGCTAGCATTTGGTCACTGCAGATGATGTCATGTTTAAACAAAATTAAGGTCATCGCGCACTGAAGAAACCATTGCCCATGGCGCCAGCGCCTCCAGGCTTACGTGCAAGCAGAAGGAGGACATTTGAACATCTTTAATTAAATAATCAAACCATACTACTGAGAGTTTCATCACGAAAATATTTAATACTGTTTTCATGTTAGAAGTACTTTTATGAAATACAAAGTTTGGCTTACTTTTCATTAAATCACGGTGTATTGTAGTCGTATGTAAACCTAATTAACACCAAATTGTTAACTTACTCTGGATGCTTTGTTAGGTCATATTCGAAGGTGCCTGTTGTGGGTTCCTATGGAGGTGGCGAGACAAAGACGATCAGGTATTTATGCTCTACATAAATTGCATAGTTAGCTATTGACAGTAGGAATGGCACAGCACATTCATTTTCTAATATGAATGTACCATATTATTCTATACGTTTATGAAAATAATAATAATAATATGCGTGTTTATTGACGAGCTCACTGACAAACTGGAGTAAGTTACATTGAAACATGGCGGTACAAATTTCATGATCCTATTGAACACACGTCTTGGCAGCCTGTTAGGCGCCCACTCGTTTACAGCTGCCCCTGGGAAGTGGAAGGCTGAGTCGACCTGGAGGGGCTACGGTATCGAACCATGTCTTTCAAGATCTGTTTGTTCATCAAGCAAGACTGTTGCCATATAACTATCCCTCTATTCCTGGACTTTGTGAACATCTTTTGTCTTGAAATTTGTTTTCAATGTTTAGAATAAATTTCTGAGAGAGCTAGAACTTCAATGCTAACAGAATATTGGCTGCACACATCGGTAAAAATGTATTATAGGATTCTATTTTGTGACATTGTTGCCTAGAAGTAATATATCTTGTAAAATCGCGAGAGTAGTAGTTTTAAAGGCAGACAGGTGATAAGGTATGATAATCATGGTGGACTGTAAATATGTGCTACATAAATAAATATCTTTTCACATTGTTTTATTTTGATCCTTTAATACAGCTCTTATAATCTGGCATGCACTATAAATTAAAGGTTTTGGTATGGTAAGAATTGAAAGTTGCCGCTGTTGTGATATTACTCGTATAATTAATTTGTAAGTGACTTGTAACTGCATTGACTTTGTAGCATGTTCTCAAAACTGATGAGTCAGGCATCTCAGTTTGCCATGGAGGGAGTGAAAAATCTTGTTGTCAAGAAACATGTGAGCAATTTGAGTTGCAAATAGTATTGTGTAAATACATTTCGGTAGAAATTTCTCTGTTTGGTATTCCTCAGAAAAGTCACATAGAAGTACTGTAAAATGTAAATTATTCAAATTTTTATAGTTGCTTGATGCTGCAGAGGACTACAGAAGTCTTTACCAGTCAATATTTACAGATTTTAACAAAATTAAAAAAATTTCTTGGTTGACAATCAGTTAAGTGCTAGTGCTGTTTAACACTTTAGCAATGAGCTGCATTGTCTTCACAGTTACTTTTGGTATACTGTCATCATTAAAATGTTAAATGTAGAATTAAAAGATGATACTATTAGGGCCATCAGTTTTCTCCCAGTAGTTTCAATTGATGCAAATGTGGATGTGTGAACATAGGAGTCTTCTTGTTTGTCCTCAGCACCTTGTTTCTCCATTTAACCCTTTAACGACAAGCTGCATTGATTTTCTGATTTTTCCATAAATTTTAGTACATGCTCGTTGTTAAAGGGTTAATGGCTATGTTTTGATGACTGATGATGTTTTGCAGAAACTTCCAATAACAAAGGTGGTCGACGGGTTAATGGAAATAAAGTCCACAGCCGAAGTGAACGATTACAGATATTTCGATCCAAAACTATTGAGATCAACAGATACGTAAGTATTCAGAAGATCACTGTGATTATAAGATATCCCATTGACAAAAAACTGGTGTAACTATTCAAACACTATGACTGTTTTAAGCTGTTATTGATGCATTTTTAAAATCAACTATTATTACTTGCGCCAAACCATCGTAGAAGTAGCTCGCTATATACAATGCTGTCTTTTTTTCTTTAAGTTCTCTGCCCTTCAGCAGGTTCCAACTTCCAATGACGCCAATTTTCTCTTTGCTGTGCTCTTTCCTTTAATTCGCTGTATCCGTCGGCCATCCGTCCCAGCATCATCTGCCTCGGTCTTCCTCTCCCTCTTTTCCCTTCCATTCCCCCTTCTATGATTTCCTTCAGGAGGGAGTCTCCTCTTAATACGTGCCCCACCCCACAATGCTGTATAAACTGTTATCATTGTAATTACAATTCACTGTCATTGGATATTGTAACAAAGCATTTATATAGCACCTTTCATGCACCTACCAAAGACTCTGCTTTCTTACTGATCTAAACAACTGCAACTTTAAATAACCAGAAAATATTCGTAAAGCCGAGTCAATTGAAACAGCCACCCAGGGATGAAATGAGTTAGGTGGTTTCCCGTTGCCTTCCTAATACACAATTGGGGGTTAGCAACTTGTCCAGGGTCGCAATGCAGTGGCTTGAGGTAGATTCGAACAGGCAACCTTCTGGTTACAAGCCACAGAACATACCGCTACACCACCATGTCCCACTAGGATCCCTTTGTTAAAATTGTGTCTTTCTGGAGTGCAACATTGTGAAATGATAGAAACTGAGTTTCAGTTGCTGACCGGTGCGTTGGTTGCTTAGTTATACTCCCTGTAAGAATAACTATGGACACCATTGTTTGAAGATGTATTGTATTACATGATGATTAAAATAAATACACTATCAGATTAATGGTTGATGAAACTAGGGTGACCCTGTTAGCAGAACTTTATGTTCCTTTGGGTTTGCCTATTGGCACCACTGTACATGAATGTCTAAATTGTGTTGCTGACCGGTACTTTGGTTGCATATTTCAGTACTCGAAGCAAAACTCCATTCCATGAGGTTGGTAATATTTTTTTCTGTTGACAGTTTGTATACATAACCTGTTCAGACAACTGGTTTTGCAAATACCAGAACAGTTACAGCCAGCCAGAAGGCTCTAATCCTAAATCATTTAGATCTCGTAAACAGAACACAAATGAAATGTCATAATTGTTAAATTCACCGTATTGGACTGTTACAGCTGCCTCTTGGGCAATTGAATTATTCTTTTAGGCTATTCTAAGTATATGTATGCAGATGTTCTAGTTAAGATACTTGGACTTTTGTTTCAATATATTATATTGTGATTTATAGTATATGCAGTGTTTTTCCAAAAATATTTTGTTCAAAGGAATGATTTTGTTAAGATTGACCAACAGACTGATTTAGTGAACTCTAGTGAACTCTTGTCTGTACATAAGTCGTTAGTTGAAGAAAGTTCTCAATTGACACAGCATTAACAATTCAAAATTATGACATTTCTGTGCGAATTTTAGTAAATGAATCTGATGACAGCTTTGGCTTCAGTGTTTTATGTGGTGTGTTCTCTTTTCATTCTAGGCTGTCGTTTTTGTTGTTGGAGGTGGGAACTACATAGAATATCAGAACCTTGTTGATTACGCTAAGGTTGGTCTCATTGTTATTCAGTTTAGGAGCTTTACATGAATAAATGTATTTTCTTTCCTGTTGTTATTGCTCCACATGTTCTGTTAATTATAAGATCATTTCTATAACATTTTGGACAAAATCTCTATATATTACTGGCAACAGATATGGTTTCTGTTAGAAGTGTTTGGTAAATAGTGTATTAATTAACTCATAATAAATGACAATAGTGGATGGATGGATTTGCACTGAAGCTAAACTGACTGTGGTCTAGATGGTGGTGTTATTAAAGAAGAATAAATTATTTAGCAACTACTAATATCATGTGATATTTTAAATATGTTTATAGCAAAGCAAAGATAAAGGGACTGGTGTGAAGCACATAACGTACGGATGTAGTCAACTCTTGAATGCCTCTCAGTTTCTGAAACAGGTAACAGAACTATAGACACTGTTGTAGCATAAGCAATTTGGAAATGTGTACATTGTCTCTAAGAGTAAACTTATGCCAAGGGCAGCCCTTGAGCTAACTCCAAAAGTACCCATGGGTATTAAGTGTTGGTTACTTATATAACTCAAAATTTGCAAGAACATTTAAGCATTAATTTAACCAGTGACAGAGTCCTTTGTCTGCTGAGCACAGGCTCAGGTATCTAGGCCGTATATTACAACTTTAACACCCTATATCTAACACCTATGAGATAAAGGTATTCAGGATTTGAAGCAATTGCTAGCTAATATGTTTCTCCTAGCCCCTGGTGTTTTGGGGTTAAATGTAGGATATCACATCTCAATCAGTCAAGTTGCCAGCTGTTTTAGTAATGTGCCTTTTCTGATGTGGAAGATATTTAATGGCAAATTCGTTTTTCAATTACCTTGTAATGCAATTATACTAATCTAGTAATGGTAATTTTGTGGTCAGTGAAGAATACAATCTTCCCTTGTCATATCTTGTGACCAAAGTAATAATTTCATAAATAGAAATAGTTGAAATAAATAGTTGAAAAGTAGACTTGCAGCTGGAGGGTTGCGGGTTCGAATCCACCTCAAGCCACCGCGTAGGGACCCTGGGCAAGTCCTTCACTCGCAATTGCTCATGCGTTTCGGCGTGAAACTCCGATTCAGTGTCCGCGCTGTAGTCGGGAGCGCCTCTGAGTAGAAATCTTGAAGGGGCGCTATATAAATATCTGAAATGAATGAAATGAATATGTATTTTGGAGTCATGTGTGACTAATTAACTCTAATAATAGCTGTTTTTTTCATGACAGCTGGAGAAACTGGGAAAAGAAATCTGAAACGTGTCTGGTGTTGCAGTAGTTCCTTCATTGGATAGATTAATTTTATGGGTCACAGTGACTTTTTGGATGTGATTGACTTGGTACTATTTTGCAGCAGCAGATTAAATCATAAGATTTATTCTGTGTGGACATTCTGGTTAAAATGTGTAAATATCTGCATATGATATGGTTAATACAGTTAAAGACACACTAGTTAAACGACTTGTTTGGGTTTGCTTATGTTGCCTAGGTGTTAGCTCTGAAACCCTCCGTCATCTTAAAACTATACATGGGTGTCCGATGTAGTTCCGCCTATATCTGTGTAACTGCTTGTTCTTTACTAAATTTTATCCTACAGTTTCTCACCAGAAAAGCAGGTTGCCTTTCAGAGGCTGTAGGTCCAGAATTTAGGTCAGTAAAATAAGGTCGAGGTATGAAAATTATATTATTGGGGCGCGGTGGTGTAGGGGTATGTTCGGTGTCTTGCAGCCGGAGGGTTGCAGGTTCGAATCCACCTCAAGCCGTTCGAGTAGGGACCTTGAGCAAGTCCTTCGCGCACAATTGTTCTGCAATGTAATTGCTTCTGCGCCGCCGAGGCGTGTGGCACTTCTGAGCTTCGGGCAACGGTAAGAAGGGTGATATCAAAGATCAGTTTTTTTGAATTGTATAGGTAGAAAGTGCTTCTTCAGTTAACTGTAAGGAGTAAAATATTAAGTAAACAGAACTTTGAAGGGGTAAACAACACCGCACAAGATTTCTTCATGCAAAACGCATGACGGTACGGGTCTGGTTCAAACCTACTAAGACATTCTCCGAGCACTGTCATCTTTACAGAAGGTTCAACTAAAGGTCATTCCAGGTTGATGGTGTAAGAAGTTACAGGAGCGTAGCGAGACTTAAATTCAAGAGGAGGCAACTTCAGACCTTTGGCAAATCCTGCGAATTGAGGTCATTAGTCAATGGAAGTTCCAGTATATATATATAAATCAAGAGGAGGTAACTGTAAAGCAGACATGTCTGTATCCAGCTGAGCTTACTGAGCTCTTTTTTACCTCTATTCCATAAGTGCTTGAAAACCATTTTGTCCAATTCTGGTTGGATCACCTCTGACAAGTCTCTTGAATAGATGCTATAAAAATGTGTAATTACAATACTTGCAACTACACACAGACATCCTAAATACTGGTAAATAGTAAAGTATTGGAACAAAGAAAGCAGAAACGTGATTTTTAAATGACATGTTAATAAATTGCATTTCAATAGAATTCTTAAAACATTGTATTGTCTTTGGAATTGCCTAGCACTGGATTTCTACTTTTCTAATTGTATCAACTATGACAGTCCCTGACATTAACGCGCATTGGATTTCACAAGATATTATGTACAAAATTTAATGATGACTTAAACACAATATTTAACTCTTAATTGTTTTAAATACTCTCTGGTAATAATGGAAATTGGATGTCACGTGGTGCTTTAGTAGCAGCGGCGACTTGAATTTGGGTAGTTAACTTTCAGTTCTTGTTTGAACTTGCGGAACAATAGTCGATTCTGGTTCTGCTCCATTTCTTTGGTTTCATGAAAATCCTTAACTGTTTTGAACCCACGGTGAACTATGAATGCATTGTCGAGGACCAAGAACTGAAAGCCTGCAACATGCAGCTCACACGACTGAAACAGAAATAATTTCATGTTCCCTTTGTAATGTTACAAAGAACAGAAACATTAATTTTTGTGAAAGACATACGCTTTTAGTTACAGTGTATATTGTATAACCTAGTTACTTTCTTTATCATTGGTTAACAACAATCAAATTGGTTTTCTAAATTCCAAGGACTTTAAAAATGCGATTTCACTAGGCATATTACACATCACATAAAGTCCACATAAAGTGCAATCGTGAAATGCAGCCTTATGTCTAAATGTCACAGTTGCAGAATATAAAAATTATTAGCTAAAGCATAACTTGATGGCATTGTGCAACTGTGACTGAAGGACTTGCTCAAGGTTCCTAAACAGTAAGAGTTGGGGAGGCTCAAACCAACATTGCTACACACTACAATGCAAGTGTTCAACCTAGAATTTAGTTTGCCAAAACACGATATTAACAACCCTAAACTAAATGGCTACCATGTCACTTCAGAGTTAGTCTGCAACCATTATATTTAGAAATTATTTAGCCACTGAAATGCCTGTGAAAAGTAAATGTGACATTTTAGCATGAACGTTACCTGACTGATTCTGTTAAACCCGTATTGTATGAACCTTTCATCATATCTAGGAGCAGATTTTGGTACCACATAAAATGGTTCCCATGGATCTTTCCATTCTGCAGCATATCCAACATGTAGTAGATCCGAAGAGACTAGATCTTTCCAGTAAGAATAGTTTGTGTGTCGTTGGCACTTCCAGCATAGCTCCTCATAGAATGGTCGCACATCTTTCCTCTGCCAAAGGTCCATAAGATCCTTCTTGCTTCTTGGAATGTCCACGGAATTTTCAATCTCAAATGCTGGCACCACAAACGCTACCTGGTCGCTGAAATTGTTTTCGCCCAGCGAGAAATTATTAACAAAGCCTGCCAAGGTGTAGTAAAGACCATGACTTGGCAACATATCTATATCAATGACTAACACGTGGCTGCCAGCGGCATTTTCCAGTGCCACATTTCGAAGAAGGTTAGTTGGATAAGCAACATCTTTCCATGCATAGTTCTCAGCAGCAGAACTCTGACTTTCTAGTACCTGTTGAATATCATTGCAGAATTTTTCGTCGACGGACAAGTGTGAGTTCAAATCAAGTTTCTTCATCGGTTGAGCCAGTTTGAAAACAAGGTGCAGGGAAACTGCATTTAACACATCTGCTTTGCATTCCACCAGTTTTGAAATTAGTCTAACTGTTGACGTAATCTGCTCTTCGATTACAAACACTGCCACTGATACTGGCCCTTGCCATGAAGTTGCGAGATCTAGCACGTGATGTAGATGGTTGACTGAGCATTGAGACACGAGGGTGACAACAGCATCTGCATCATCGCCAAGAAGACTAGAGGTTTTCGACTTGATAACGTTGTTGACTATTGTGTAATGGCCACTCGAGTCCATGACCTGTGTAAATAACAACAAAATGTGTTGCTAGGCAACTCTTTTGGTCCTGTCCTGTCTCATAAGCACTGGTTACCGCTGGCCACAAACTACATGTAGAACTGTCTTCAAGTGGTGAACGACATTTTTGGTTGCTCTACTTGGATTTTGGAACTCTGCTGTATCTGACCATTCTGCTCAGTCGCATATGTAATTTTGTTTCAACTTGAGACTTGCTTTTATATTCCATAGGCTGCTTCTCTGCCTTATGGACTGATCTTCTGGATTTTGACCTGATCACAATTTGGTTTTCGTGCGCCATCAGTTGATGCCTTGTGCATTAAACACTGGTGTGATAGAAGCTATAAATTACAACTGCAACTTCATGGTTCTTAAATTTCATTTTTAATAAAATCATGAGTTGTCGTGGGGCTGTAAATGTCAAACCTTCAATGCTTCAACAGCTGAAAACCTGGCTGTTTGATGTGGATTGATTAGTTTGCTTGTGAAGTAGTGCTACATAAATGTGCAATTACAAATAGATTACAATCAGCAACACTGCAGATGTGACAATCACCAGTGCTATTGATGTAACAAGTGCTGATCTCTTAAAATGTTCCATAGTTCTATACAATTCAACTGCTATTGCAGTCAGAATGATTAAACCACATTAATTCGCTACACACAAAATCAACAGCCTCATTTCCGGCAGTACAGTACAGCATTCATCTTTTATTATCAATGATACGGTACTATTTTTACCTGGCTTGACTTAATGGCCATTACCACCGACTTGTACAGAGCGTCATGACCTTCCCTGTGCGGGAAACCAGCGGTGGTCTCCTGTCTCGTCTCTAATCGACTCACCAGGACAACGTGGAGTATTTGCATCCCAGTCAGAAACAATGCAAGGACAATTAACACCCGGACAAACGAACATCGGCGACATACAACACAGCAGACACGCCGACATACCGAAGACTCCGAGGTCATTACTATCCCTGTTGACACGCCACGGGAGATACTTGCAAGAATAAATCATGACACGTCGGGCAGAGCCAAAGTTCCCACTGGCTCAATGATGCACAGCATATAATGCCAAAACGACTGCACGCGTTTACCGTCAAAACTTGCTGGTGTAACCATTACGCATGCATACATAATGCACACAAGACATCAACAAGCGCCAGTCCCAAGCCTGGATGAAGGAGGAGGGCGAGGCTAATAATCTTAGCACATATGTACACAGTACAGGGCATCAACAAGTCTACCATTCCTCGAGCATCTTAAAGAATCTGCGTCAATTAAACTAAAAAATAAACATTTTCTCAGTTTATGATAGTGCTATATTGTGTGACAGCACGCTCACGCACGACACAGAACCCTGAAACAAATTCAATAACATTTTGGCAGCATATGCACAGGAAAACAGGCGATAATACAAGGTCCACAGCCTTACAAGGTCCATTTAATTAAACATAAAACCATATGGCGTAGATTTTGTAGCGCTTTTCGTGCATCGTCATCTTACTAGCAGTTGGTTTATAACATTTGCGCATCTCCATCTTCAGCACGCATTTAAAGTGTTCGTATAAGTAGTTTTTGTTAGTATATGAAATTATTTTTCGATTCGCTACTTTTAAAGTATCAAATTATGGAACTAGTAAACGCTGTCCATTAAATCAAACACGAAACCAGACCATTAGACTTGTGCGTAGATTTTGAAACACTTTTCGTTGCCTTATCATCCTACTGGCATTTGAGTTTTCATATGAGTAGATTGTGTAAATATATAAAATTATTATTTTTAAATCGTATTATTTTAAAAGTTTTAATTTACTAGTAAACTCTGAGGCCTTCGCTATTTGTCTGGCTTGCGATAGTCGCTATTCGATGCGCCAAGCCTTTTGCTACGTTCACCGTGTATATATATATATATATATATATATATATATATATACACACGCACACACACACACACACACACACACACACACACACACACACACACACACACACACACACACACACACACACACACAGAAACACACATAACACACAGAAACATACATAACACACAGAAAATATACATAACAGACAGAAACATACATACATAACACATAGACATACATAACACACATAACACACAGAAACATACATAACACACAGAAACATACAGAAACACATAACACACAGAAACACACATAACACACAGAAACATACATAACACACAGAAACACATAACACACAGAAACATACATAACACACAGAAACATACATAACACACAGAAACATACATAACACATAGAAACATACATAACACACAGAAACATACATAACACACAGAAACATACATACAGATAACACATACAGAAACATACATAACACATAAACACACAGAAACATACATAACACACAGAAACATACATAACACACAGAAACACACATAACACACAGAAACATACATAACACACAGAAACACACATAACACACAGAAACACACATAACATAACACAGAAACATACATAACACAAACATACATAACACACAGAAACATACATAACACACAGAAACATACATAACACACAGAAACATACATAACACACAGAAACATACATAACACACAGAAACAAACATACAGAACACACATAACACAAACACACATAGACACATACAGAAACATACATAACACACAGAAACATACATAACACACAGAAACATACATAACACACAGAAACATACATAACACACAGAAAACACACAGAAACATACATAACACACAGAAACATACATAACACACAGAAACATACATAACACACAGAAACATACATAACACACAGAAACATACATAACACACAGAAACATACATAACACACAGAAACATACATAACACACAGAAACATACATAACACACAGAAACATACATAACACACAGAAACATACATAACACACAGAAACATACATAACACACAGAAACATACATAACACACAGAAACATACATAACACACAGAAACATACATAACACACAGAAACATACATAACACACATAACAAACATACATAACACACAGAAACATACATAACACACAGAAACATACATAACACACAGAAACATACATAACACACAGAAACATACATAACATAACACAGAAACATACATAACACACAGAAACATACAGAAACATACATAACACACACAGAAACATACATAACACACAGAAACATACATAACACACAGAAACATACATAACACACAGAAACATACATAACACACAGAAACATACATAACACACAGAAACACACATAACACACAGAAACATACATAACACACAGAAACATACATAACACACAGAAACATACATAACACACACAGAACAAACACACAGAAACATACATAACACATAGAAACATACATAACACATAGAAACATACATAACACACAGAAACATACATAACACACAGAAACACACAGAAACACACATAAAACACATAACACACAGAAACATACATAACACACAGAAACATACATAACACACAGAAACATACATAACACACAGAAACATACATAACACACAGAAACATACATAACACACAGAAACATACATAACACACAGAAACACATAACACACAGAAACATACATAACACACAGAAACATACATAACACACAGAAACATACATAACACACAGAAACACACATAACACACAGAAACATACATAACACACAGAAACATACATAACACACAGAAACATACATAACACACAGAAACATACATAACACACAGAAACATACATAACACACAGAAACAACATAACATACATAACACACAGAAACATACATAACACACAGAAACATACATAACACATAGAAACATACATAACACACAGAAACATACATAACACACAGAAACATACATAACAACAGAAACATACATAACACACAGAAACATACATAACACACAGAAACATACATAACACACAGAAACATACATAACACACAGAAAAACATACATAACACACAGAAACACACATAACACACAGAAACATACATAACACACAGAAACATACATAACACACATAACACACATAACACACAGAAAATACATAACACACAGAAACACACATAACACACAGAAACATACATAACACACAGAAACATACATAACACACAGAAAACACACAGAAACATACAGAAACATACATAACACACAGAAACATACATAACACACAGAAACATACATAACACACAGAAACATACATAACACACAGAAACATACATAACACACAGAAACATACATAACACACAGAAACATACATAACACACATAACACACAGAAACATACATAACACACAGAAACATACACACAGAAACACACATAACACACAGAAACATACATAACACACAGAAACATACATAACACACAGAAACATACATAACACACAGAAACATACATAACACACAGAGAAACATACATAACACACAGAAACATACATAACACATAGAAACATACATAACACACAGAACACACAGAAACATACATAACACACAGAAACATACATAACACACAGAAACATACATAACACACAGAAACATACATAACACATAGAAACATACATAACACACAGAAACATACATAACACACAGAAACATACATAACACACAGAAACATACATAACACACAGAAACACACATAACACATAGAAACATACATAACACACAGAAACACACATAACACACAGAAACAGACATAACACACAGAAACATACATAACACACAGAAACATACATAACACACAGAAACACACATAACACACAGAAACATACATAACACATAGAAACATACATAACACACAGAAACATACATAACACATAGAAACATACATAACACACAGAAACATACATAACACATAGAAACATACATAACACACAGAAACATACATAACACACACAAACATACATAACACATCGCGAATAAGCTGCAACCCTGCGCTAATTTCGGTGGCGCTCAAGTTTTCCGTAGCCTACGATTTAGGCCTATGCGTCAGTTTGCCGTTAGTTCGAGTAAAACACGTTAACAACCGATATTGGTCACTAAGTGATACTGAAACTGACCAAACAGTCTGCCTTTGCGGATTAAATGACCTAGCTTATAGTAGCCTAGTAGCAGTGGCGTAACAACCTAGCCGGGGGCCCTTGGACACTCTAAGCTTGGGGGCCCTTACCCATTATGTATGTATGTACGTATATAATTGAACATTTATATGGCGCCATTTCAAGATATATACTCAGAGCAGGGGTTCAAAACACCAAGTTTTTCAAAATGAAAATTTGTTTTGGTTTTTTTTAAATTTATTTTGTATTTGTTTTTTGGTTTTTAAGATTTCCTATTTCGGACCATAAAACTCACAAACATGGCTTGATACCGTTAAAATTAGATGCATATAATTGAAATTAACTCGAACAGTAGATCCTTAGAATGCCATTAAACGAAATTAACTTAGACCATACAACAATTGCCAAGAGAGTTGAAGAGACGCAAATTTGTCATTTCTAATTTCTAAATTTGTAAAAAAAAGAACAAACGAATATATTAGGCCTACATCAGTTAGCCAAACAGTGCACAGTAAGCTGCAAGTGACGCTACTGTACGTGGCACTGCCTACACAGTAATGTAGTTAACATGTAGACTGTAGTCTGTATAGTTCCTCACGAATTTGGCTATTCTAGCTTTCTGTTCGCATAATGTGTCTATCAAGTCCCTTTCGGCATTCACTGAATGCGGTTTGTCACTCAGGTTTCAATAAAACGAATATATATATTTAAGAAGCTGAAAGGAGCATTAGAACAGAAATTCGTCAAGAGCTGTAGACTTGTGGAATGGTTTGGATGATTGTAGGCCTATTGTCTCAGTGGGCACACTCACAGCTTTTAAAAGGAAGCTAGGAAAATTGGGCTAAAATGGAAAATTAAGCACATTCCAAGTTAAATTTCAGTGGTTCCAAGTTAAATTTCAGTGGTTCCAAGTTAAATTTCAGTCATTTTAAAACACTTAAAACTCTTGTTGTGTTTAGTCATCAATATTTAAAATTATGAAATTCGCTGATGTCTTTTCTTTACATCATGCAACTGAGAAGCATTATTGACATAATGTGACATTTTCCCTAATAATTATTGTCACAGAAAAACGGACAAAAGTGCATGAATTTTTTTAGTTTTAAAAGCTTGGGGCCCTTTGGATCTCGGGGGCCCCTGGACTTTGTCCACCCTCGTTATATGGCTGTTACGCCACTGCCTAGTAGGCTCTTCCTGACGTAGAGTAAGTTAGTGTGTGCGGCTGACGCCTATAAAAATAGCAAAAAGTACTCTATTTTTTTAAATGCAGTATTGGCATAAAAACTCAATATTATAAATTTTACACAGTTAGGCGACGAAAATTATTGTTCCCTAGCTGACATTGCTAGTGTGTTAGAGAATGTACACCTATGTGTTTATATGGCACTTTATAAGGGCATGGGGTATGCAATAGTGTAGTAGTTGGCATGCTAGACTTTCAACCGAGAGGTCGGGGTTTACATCACCACCGGGGCACAAACTTTGTTTTCATATTGCTGCTTCACCTGCACCCTCTAGCCAACTCAGCTATAATGAGTACACTGACCAAACATTGTCAGTGGGAAGATGAGATGACGAGGAAGAGGACCGGTCACCCGCCCTCATATGCCGAGGCTAAGAAGACGAAGTTGCTAACACCAGAAGCATAGTCAGGAAACAATTTAGGGGTTTAGTTATCGTAGTTTCCATTGGACATGGTCATATTTTTAAACATCTTTAGTTTTTAATAACAGTAATGGATTTACTTAAGGGGGTTTGAACCCATAACCCCCATAAAACCACCCATGGCCAACACTTCATACCCATGGCTACCTCTCAGGCTATATAGCTTAACACTTTAACGACGAGTTGCAGTGGTTTCCCACTTTTAGTGCATGTTCATCGTTACAGTCCATTCAATGCCTGGTCCCATAGGCGTAGCTATATGGAGGCACGAGGAGGCAGTTGCCTCTTGCTTTTTTATATACTGGAAATTCTATTGATCATTGACCCCAATAACCTGGATTTTGCCAATGGTCTGTGAAGTTGCCTCCTCTTGAAAGTCTTTTAAGTCTGGCTACATGCCTGATAGGTCCCTCTCTATGGAATACTTTCTCCTTCTTTGTGTTCTACCATCCTCTCTGGTGGCATCTCTACCTCTTTCTCTCACCTTAAACCTTTCCTTTTCTCTCGGAATACGATCGCACTGGGAGCGCTTCTGAAGGGCATAATGCTGCGAGAAGCGCTTTATAAATGATCAAATACTATACAACAGTGGCGGCGCCAGGATTTCAGGTTTGGGGGGGCTAAAGCTCAAAAAGCCATGGTAAGTTATTCCCATTGGGATGCGACGACCTTTTTTTTTGCTTAAAACCTATCCTTTTGGGGGGCTGAACAGCAGTTAGGGGGGCTAAGCACCCCTAGCCCCCCTGGCGCCGCCACTGCTATACAACACAATAAAGTGTTACAGGTTCTTCTGCCAACGGCACCTAAACATAAAATGTCCGACAAATTACAAGCAAATCAGTTGTGAATATCGAAGAGCATACAGTGTATCTTATTTGTCATGCTTAGCTTGTAATTCCTTGCACTTAAACTTAGTGCAAGCACTAAAGTACTTCTACATTTACTTGTTTCCTAGAAGCAGGTAACTGTACAACTTCAGAGCATTTAAAATTTTTCCTCAAAAGATTTCGTTGACAAGAACTGTTATAACACTGTAAAACTACTTAATGGATTAGAAATGAAAACAACTCAATATTATAATGGTACGTGTAAAATTCTTTAAGGAAATAAGGCCAAATCTCTCTTTAAACATACATACATGTAAATACACATTCATGGAATAGCATTTTACAATGAAACTAGCAGTTTCTTTATAAGGGTTTTTCAAAACTGCTTCCTTGCTCCATTTTATTCTTAAAAGTTTTCAACCTAATTGCTAAGTCGTAACTTTGAAGAGAGGCTTTAACAAAGCTGCATTCAATCTTGAACACCTCACAGTCTGGAAAGCATATAGTATGATGTTACACATGATACAACAAAAACCTTACTGCAAATAAGACAACAAACACCACACAAGAAAGCCAAGTTCAGGTTGAAGGACACAACTCTCCAAGCATAAGCTAAATATTCACAAATCATTTCATAAACCAACCTTGTACAGCTTGCTCACACTTTGTGAAACATGCATAACAGTCATAGTTAACAGTTTCAAATCGAACTGTGAAAATAATTTGCTACGATACTCTAGGTATCCATCACTTCATCAAAACTCAAAGACTTTAACTTGTCTATTCACAAGTTCGAGTTCCATTTGAATGACAATTCATTTTCCAGAATCATGCAACACATGCAACTGGGTGCAATTTCGTGGTTGGAAGGGGAAGACCTGTTACGAGGAACCTAATGACTGAGCAAATGTACTTCAATGGAAGATAGTCAGTCACTGAAAGGAAAATGGTCCTCAATTGTGTTCATGTATAAATTCTTTTATTAACAAAATGTCAAGGACTTTGGAACTTTGGGCTGATAGTATTTAAGACATTATCCTCAAGCTACATTCACAAATAGTAATAAGAAAAGTAATTTACTGTGTTCATGTATAAATTCTTTTATTAACAAAGGGACTTATGGAACTTTGGGCCAATAGTATTTAAGACGTTACCATCAGGCTATATTCACAATAGTAATAAGAAAACTAATTTGCTGCATAATTCTGTGTGCACACATTGTTCTAACGTCGAGACCAGCTGACCTAATGTTGAGACCAGCTGAAAGAGACAAAACATTTAACTGATGCCTGGACTAATTAATATCTTTCTTCTCCCAAATCAGCTTTAAACTCATCGTGTATCTAAAACAAACTGCCCCAAATCATGCAAAACAGCATCCTTTGTTTAAACATGACACCATTCTTTAAAGGCAAGAGCAAAACACCTTTCTCCAATAATGTAGGCCAAGAACTTTATAATGAGCATTATACACCCACGAACAAATAAGTGGTTTTATCTTTCAAAAATTCCTCAGATGATTTCATATCTTTAACTGATAGCCAATAAAACTCTGGCTGAGGGTTCAGGTCAAAGGGCCTAGCAGGTGAATGATTCAGAAATACACCTATTAAATTTATAAATACAATTTTGGTGCACATCAAAACTTCTCAATTCTTGTAGAAAACTAGTTTCTACAGTTGGTGCAATTTGGCACAATGAAAGCCAATAATTCAGACAAAGACTCTAAAGAAACATCAAAGTGTGAACCAGACAATTCAGTATGCTATTCTTCCTTGCTGTTCTTGCTTCTTGTTCTCAATTTACACTCCTGATCCTCCTAATGTTGAAATGATTTACGCAAATTTGACGAAAGCTCGCTTGAGACGACGTCTATGCCGAAACAAGGACATATATCATGCTGAAAAGAATAACCAAATCCTGTTACAGTTCATGACATTTAAACCTCTATCTGAAATGTAGTCAAAAGCCCAAAACCACCACATTTTATGTAAAAACAATTTTTTACCATTATCTGTGTTCTCATATCTGTTATAGAGATCCTGAGTGGCCGAGTGGGTTGGTAGCCCGCTCGCCACGCCGGCGGCCCGGGTTCGATTCCCGGTCGGTCGGTTTATCAGAGATTAATTTCTCGAATCTTTCCTGCCGGTGGCTCGGTCGCATTATAAACGTGGAGTACAATACAACACAACACAATATACTGGGGCTCGGTGGTATAGGGGTATGTTCTGTGCCTTGCAGCTGGAGGGTTGCGGGTTCGAATCCACCTCAAAGCCGCCGCGTAGGGACCCTGGGCAAGTCCTTCACCTCGCAATTGCTCATGCGCTTCGGCGTGAAACTCCGATTCAGCGTCTGCGCAGTAGTCGGGAGCGCCTCTGAATGGGCAATCTGGTAGGGGCGCTATAACAAGTGTTCAAATACAATACAATACAATACAACTGTGTTTAGTTATAAGAACATGTGACCTCAGCCAAAATAAGGAGACTACTTGTCACAAACAGACCTACACGCATTATCCACAAGGTGATACCTTCAGAAAGTTGCTGGATAATCACTCTTACTGTCATTACTTCTGCTGTTGAAACACAATCTTAAAATGCCAATAAACTATTTGAATCAGCTGGCATAAATTGCCGACTTAACATGCAAAGCCACAAAGATGCTGACCTGTAAAGGTAATAGAAGAAGGAGATGATGTAGAAAGCCAGTTTGATCCAGCCTTCCTTCTGACCTCTACTCAGTTCATTGGCATTCATGATTGTGGTTGGATCATAAAGACCTGGCCTTGACATAACCGGTCGATTCATGTACCTTTGTTGGCGAATAAAACAGACATAAAATTTAAAAGAAATATACACCAGGAAATTAGAAATTAAGTGCTGGTATATTGAAATAAATACTCGCATCATAATCAACAGCAGCTCGAGGTGAACTTGTTCCCTGAGTACGTTGTGCCTTTGCAGTGGTTGGGTTGACCACATGAACAGCCTTCCTTCAGATCTGTGTGTTCTTTTAACGAGGGATTCTGCATACACCTTTTACAAGCACCTGAAACTGTTTTTAGTGACAGAGTTGCGCTGGGAGCGCCTCTGAATACCTTTGAGAGGCACTACAAGTGTCTGAATGAAAGAATGAACAGCACAAGAAACAAGAAGTAAAAAAATTCAGCACCAAGTCTGCAGTGTACATACCCGGTAACTATTTTGGCCAGGAGTCCATGTTTGAAAATTTATGTGAAAGGGTGAATGCCAAATGTGTAAATCCCCTACAGCTATGGGGCATAGGGGAGTAATCATTAGCTCCCTTAGCTAGGTTCAGGGTGAAGCACTGAAAGCCAAAGCATTTTGTAAATGAATGAAATTTAGCACATTTGGGCTACGTTTTATTGTATGATACTCAACAGGCTACAAGGCCATTGTCTATTGTACTGATATTAATATGTCTGATGGAATCTACGAATTCCAAGAGTGATGATGGTCATGGCCTCAGGAGGGTCTGCATCCAAGGATCCTATCGGCGGAGTACACCACAGTCCAAGCATAACATTAAATTAATGCAATGTAGAGCATTAATTTAAAGAAACAAAATTATTATACAGGGCCGTAGCGAGGCATGTGCCAACGGTGCCGTGGCACAGGGCGCAACTCAAGAGGGGGCGCAAATCTTGGGGTGGAACGATTTAATTACTAATTACTTGATCTTGAAATATGAAATATACATTATAAATTAAATAAATTACTAAAATTAAATAATAGGCCTAACAGTTTAACAAATCTTGCATAGACCGAAATGGGCGCAGAAGCCAAATAGAGCGAACTGTCGTGATTCGAGGAAATTCACGCGGGGAAAAGCCCGACAACGGCGTTTGCAATACTGAGCTGTGATTGGTGGAAAAGCGAGCGAAAGAACGCAGTTCTTTAGGCGCGTAGATTAGCCTATAAAACGAGGCGAGGCACTGAGAGGGCTCTTAGATGATTTTGCATGTACCGTCCCTGCTTACTGAAAAAATGCAGTGGCGCTTTAGAAGTTTGGAGATTACGATTGTTATTGAATGGTCGTTAGCTAATTCGATCCCGATTAAACTGCAATTTTGGAAAACACAGCTAACTTAATCAAACGAACTTAATCAATATAATTTTGGCGTAATTGGACGTTGAAACCGCTATCCGGTAGGCTGTATCTCTCGTGAATTTCTTTTAATTAAACTATAATCAGAACTAGCGAATAGCGGATTTTGAGATGTCAGTGCCAGCTAATGCAGGGCTAGACGATTTTATCCATAAAGTTATAGCCTACATCGGCAAGAAGAACACGCAGTGGCGCTATACAAGTCCCCGTATGGGGCCCCGTAGGAACGCACGCCTGCTCCATGAACACCTGTTGATTACACGATGGGATACCCACAGCGGCGTAACCAGGGCTTGGAAAAAATTACGCATTTTCCAACACTGAGGGGAGGGGGGGGCTGTGCCCCTCCCCAGAGTAAGAAAATTTTTTAATTAGGTTTTGTAAAGGTGCGTTTTGGAGAGCATCTTTTTGGTTTGGTTAAATAGCATTTTACACCTGTTCTTTCGCAAATTATATAATTTAATAATCTTCTTAATAAAATTGGCTCAGCCGTAAAGTCCCAGCAACCAACGTATAGTCTGGAAACAGACAGACTCAACAAAGAACTGCAATAAGCTGAAGCATTGAAATTTTATACTTTCACAATGAACATGTAGGCCTAGTTGTCAGTTTTCTATGCACGGTCAGTTTTTTACATTTGGAATAAAATTTAAACCAACAGACTAACTGTATATAGGCCCTATCTATGGTTGTGATGCTTCTTAAAAACGCATAAAACGCGCCTGTCCATCATGAACATTATTCTAAATTTATAACTGAGTTGTCCCTACGCTGTCAAAGACAAGTGCAATACGTCGATGACCAGAAGCGTCAAAAGATCGTAACACATTTTCAACGTTGACTTCTCGACTGGGGTAAATGTTTAGCAGTGCCAACGATGACAGTCTCTCCGCTCCCATGGTGTTACGTAGATATGTCTTTAAGCGTTTTTAATTTCTCCCACGTCCCAAACAAGTGCGTGAATCCGCCTCTATACAACCTAAACATATCTTTTGCATTTTACACAATCCAGTCAACATATTATATTATTAGAAACATATTATATTATTAGAACACATAGCGCAATGTTACGTCACAAACTAACAAGAAATATAGGGTTCAAGGTGGCATTTTTGTTTCTAAACCGTGGTACAATTTTCAATACATAAACCTAACAGCGTTCGAATCTAGAAAGTGGTCCAAAGGGAATGTCATTATGTCAATATTATTTTCAAGTATTGCTATGTAGGTCCACAGACAGCCAGAGATATTTCTCAGCTCATGGCCTAGCGGCTATGGCTCCGTGCACCAGCCCGAGAACCCTCAGGCATATCAGCGCCAGTGCCTCGAGCGTACTGCAAGCTGCATTGGTTTCCCAGTCACTTTTAGTACACGCTCGTCGTTAAGGTCGGGCAGAGATTGATAGTCTGTTTCAGGTCTAGCGCTTTTGACCTCGAGTGATGCATACGTAATGCACAATTACTTAACTGTGTCAACAAAAAAACAGTACTCATTGGAAAACTCGAGGTTTGTTTTCAGAACATTAAAAGCTCTAGCAAAAAATTGTGACTTAGCCAATACTGAAGTGGTGTGAATGAAAACAGCAAAGACAAAGCATTAGTATTTGGTTAATTAAGCAAACAATTTCGAACTATGACTAGCTAATTCAGCTGTCCTTAATTGGCAAGCCTGTCGCTGTATCCATGGCTCCATACTTGCCAGACTTAACCAGTTTAGCTTTTCATCAATCCGAATTCTATTTAAGTTAATTTAACAGTAATTCTTTTCATCAATAACACTTCTATATAGCAAGAATTCTTTTCATAAATCCCACTTCTCTTTAAGCAAAGAATTATTCTGATCAATCCAACTTCTAGTTCAACGATAAACTATTTTCGACAATCCAGCTTACATTTAGGTAAACAATTATTTTCATCAGTCCAGCTTCTATATAGGTTAACAATTATATTTTCTTCAAGCCAGCTTCCATTTACGCGATCATTCTCATCAATTCAGCTTCCATTTAGGTAGGATAAACAATTATTTTCATCAATCCAGCTTCCACTTTAAATTGACAATATCAATTATCAAATATGCCCATGCAAAACAATTTGAGCACCTTAACTGGAGAATAACCATCTTTAACTTAATTCCTAACGCTGCATGTTCTTTAACATAGCTTATTCAAATACAATATCCTTCATTGGGCCTACAAGATTTCTCATTCACACTTACCAGCTTTAGATTCTTCAGCCATCTCATCCTCACGGTCATAACGTCTTAATTTAGTGTTGACAGTCTCAATTTCTCCACCACATTCTTCATTAGGCCTATCGGTAAATCGCTTTTTGTGCGAAAATCCGAACTTAAATAAACTCATTTTACGTCGCAGTTGGTAAAAGCCTCGTTTATAATTCTAACGTCTAACGAAGCCAATAGAAGACGCATTGAGACGCTGCAAGAGTAGCATAGATTTACGGAAAAAGAGCGGCGGCGGCATAATTGACATAGATCGAGGAAACTAAGTAAGTAATCTATAGATCGTTTGTAAAAGCATGCGATTTATAAAAAATTGTAACCTAGAATTAGAAATTCAAGGAATAAAAGTAATCTACGATGTCAATAAGAATTCTAAACGGTTTGAATTTTTAGAGCTGTTAAAATCTTTACGCATTTGCGTAATTGCGTAATGCTAGTTACGCGCCTGGATACCCATGGCTTACGGTGAGGAATCGAACCCGAGGGAAGTCGAATCCTTTCCTCATGGAACTTGCCCGAACTTCACTGTCCTCAAAGTCCCTTCAGCAGCGAGATAAATCTGAAGTGGCTAAAATGAAATGTTTTTGAAACCATAGAAACTTCGTTTCTATTTTCTTTAAAAGACAAGGCCTTATGATTATTATATTCGAGATAACAAATTTGGTTGTTAGGCCTATTGGTTAAGTTGATCTTTGAGGGGTGGGCGCTAGAGTTACGCTTGGCACAGGGCGCAATTTTAGCTTGCTACGGCCCTGTTATTATAACACATGATGTGTATAACATGAACAGATTAAACACACGCTTACAATATGCATCATGAAATCATTTGTGTTTGTTAACAACATCCATTAAATCATACCTGTTTGCATGATATGCGATGAGTGGCGCATTTAGCAAAACTGTAACCCACTCGCCTGCACCCAGGAACAATACGCAGAAGACAACGTGCATGAAATACTCCGGCAGCACTAACTGAAACACATCAAGATGCTTGGTATCAGTAAATCCTATGATTGCACGTTATTCTATCACCAGTTTTGTTAGGCTTCATGGTTGCCAGTTTCACAGCCTTCATAATGTTTCATTGGCTGAGCATATTCTGCATACTTTAAGTTGCACAGAAAATTTGTAAGTTAATTAATAACTGCTATATTAAGTGCCTTCATATACACTACATACATACCAGTATTATATATAGTACATGTGCATACAAATGCTGTTTCAGCGAAACATGGCAATACATAACAGCTCATTACTGTTCACTGCTAACTTTTATACAAGTACTTCTTGTAGTATACATACCCACCATCTTTACCAACTACATCGATAAGAATAAGTTAGCAAAGCTCAGCAACTTTGTGTACAGTAACAGATACATCATGAAACATTATCTTTTTTAACACTAGCCAATTAAAGAAATTAAAGCTTGCAACAATACACAGAGCAGAACTTAGGTGCAACAAGAAATGAAAGTTGGTAGTAGATTCGTTTATTAAAATACTAAGTTGACATACCGCAACTTGTTTACAAAGTATTTAGGCCTATAACGCGCCTTAATAAAACAAAGTCTTACTCAAAGGACGCGTTTCAGACATAGGCCTACACATAAAATACGGAAAAGAAACAAACAAAGCTGGCAGCCAACAGCGGCGCCCATCCCACAACGACTCTAGCCTATGATGTTAAGGCCATCACGACCGACAGAGTCATCTACGGCAAACGTCGCCCGAAACAGAACAAGTCACCAGCGGCGAACTCCATCGCGATCACGAAGAGCACAACCGATGATTTATCGTCCGATGTTGATAGTTGAACCGCATATGTAAAGAGTCCACAGGGCCGAGTAACATCACAGATCGAGAACACGTGGCATCAATTGGACACGTTCTTCGGTTGTTGACAGAAGATGCAGCAACGTCCAGACCTCTCTCGTCCCATCCACGTGTGTAAGGTACGGCACTCACTCGCAAGGTGGCAGAAGTATTGATGATATGACGACCTGGTATCCCTTGCAAGCTGATGCAATGGACTCGTCCAATGGCGAAAGTCACTGGCGAAGGTCGAACTCCAAGAACTTGCGAAGCGAGTTACCGTCCAAACATCCATAAATCGGAGTAAAAAAAGTCGGAGAGAGACTCGACTTCGGAACCCTTCTAAATATACGAAAATAGTCGGGCGACCTCTGCCACAGACACAATAATCCGCCGTAATAACTAGGAGGCGAGATCGCCGGCCATCATCTTTACCAACTACATCGATAAGAATAAGTTAGCAAAGCTCAGTAAGACTGATTGAGACTTATCCAATGGATTCTTATGTTGCATCAACAATTCTGGATAGATTAAAAACACTCACTGGATTCAAACTGTTGCACTGATCGACTGGATTTTTGTAGTCAGTTTTAAGTTCATCAAAAGCAATTATCTGTAAAACGAAAACAATTGTTGATTATTACATTTCAGGGCAAAAGAACCATCACAAGAATATTCATGTTTTTAAACACATCAGAAAGATTTGCAGAAGACATGACAAAATAGCAGTATTACAGTTTCAACAGCCATTAAACTCTTCAGTTACAAGCTCTCATATTTTCCTAGTATAAATGCCTTGTGAAAGTAAAGGGTGCTAGTAGTCGGAGTATAATGTTAGGATAAAATCAAGATTCAAACAGCTATGCAAAATGAACATGTTTGAACTGTTCTGGATGTGAATTTGTTGGTCAGCCTCTATATGTCTGTGCAAATGGCCAGTGGATGCCTTTTCTATCAATATGTGCATCATTCCTAAATGAAAGAACTTGTCATTCTATCGGAGCAATGATGATTGTTTGAAGAGGCATTGTGTTACATGATGATTAAAAAATATATATTAGATTAATAGTTGATGAAACTAGGGTGACCCTCTTAGCGGAACCTATGTTCCTTCGGGTTTTCCTACTGGTGCCACTGTACATGAAAGTCTAAATTATCTGTCTGTATGCGTTAGTATTATGGTGATCAATAAATGAGTATTGATTGATTGTTCTTTAAAATGTAGTTAGTCATGATTAATGGAACTGCACAGATACTAATAAGATAGAGTTCTAACCTGATAAATAACAAAGAAAATCAAGATGGCTGTCAGTATGAGAGCCAAGATGTAGCATAATGCAACGAAAGAGAAACCCATCTTGAAGAATTATGCAGACGGTCACTGCGAACCTACATCAATTTAAATAAATCAGTCAGAAAAACAATGAAAATCAATAAAGTAGTTCCTATTCTCAGACACTGAAAGTGCTGAACACTGAACTGAAAGTTTGGAATAGAATTAACATGCTGGTCTATTACACGTCTTATTCGTATGTTATATTCTGATTATTCTTGTCTTTGAATGTACACATTTATGCATATGTCGTTTGTAACTCAGAATGCGATCTGCAACTGTTAATTAAAGTCGATACTTACTTACTTACGTACTTGGTTATTATTTCTGGTCACTGCTGTTATTGCAATAAATTACAAAATTAGAATAAGTTGTGAATTTGCTCACACCAGACTTAAGCTCTGAAAGTCAACAGCAGACAGATTCTAAAAATCATCTACGATATAATTAATTTGAAAAGCATAATAGTAGCAGTAATAATATAATATATACGGCACTGAACGCTGGTGCTGTAAAACGTTTAAAGCTATGCTAATAAGCAATGTTATAGCCGTGACAAAAGCATCATTTTAAATTCCTTGATGTACTTGGATGGACTAAATAGATATATGAAATATAAAAATATAAGCAGATATACAAGAAAGTAAGTTTAAAGTATTTCCATTACTTCACAAAGCATGCCTCCTCTAATGCCCAGAAACTTCAGTCATGCACTAGCTTACATGTAAGAAGTCTGCTGTACATAGTCACAAATGCAGATGAAAGACCCAAAAGTCTTGCTGTTTGGTCAAAAGATGTTTGATAAGAATATTTCATCACTCAAATTAGGTTTTCAAACTTCAAATCAATTTTAAACAGAACACTACGACTACAAACATGAAAATATCAGGATCAACAGCATTCTGCTGAACAGGCTTTCATTCCGATCCAAACATAGAACCTACCTGTCTGAATGACCTTAGAATTAACCAAATTACAGGTAGGCGTTGGTGAGCAATAGAGTGATGCTTGCACAGAATAATAATGGCATCAAACAAGATATAAAATTTGATAAGATCTCTCCCTAAAGACGTTCATGCCAACTGTCACACGTCAGAAACTGTAGTGCAGCTTGTGAGTCCGAAGTAGACATGCTGAATGGTTGAGCCAGGGTCTACCCGATCCTGAAACCAGCTTCCCTGAAAGTGGTGAAAATTCAAATTTGACTGAATTCCCGAAAGCATGGTGCTTCTGCAGCGAAAGATTCCGCCACGCAGCGGGCGAGGAAATTACTTCTGCGGCAGAAGGATTTTAGCATGTAATCTAAAGACGACACTAACCCTAACCCTCACCCTAACCGACCTCACAACGCCAATATTGACAGGAAAAGCATTTTGAGCAATGCGCATGGGCCGAAGTTTGCGCATGCGCAAAGGTCTTCCGCCGCGAAAATGTGTCGAAAATATAACTTTTACGGCGGAAGATTCCGCCGCAGAAGAGTTAGCCTTCTGAAAACAATATATCTTCCCAGCGTTCCAATGCCGACAAGTATGGACTGGTCGGCTAATATCTTGAATAATCCATTAGAAAAATATCCCCCAAATATATTTGCGCAAATAATGCTGTGTTCACTCAGAAAACAGATTTCGGGGATCCGGTGGAAATTCATTTTCGGGGACTGGGCTTCGAGAGCTTCGCTACGCACCCTCCGACGTGCCGGAGTTTTTGGAAATCTACACAGCTACAGGGTTGAAGTCGAGAGAGTAAAACCGATACTAATTAGAGCTCTATACCTCGTATTTTCACACGAATAAAACACGTTAACAATAATCTAGACACCACACGCACTGAAAATGCAGTGCAATTCGAAAAACAATAAGAAACGAATTAAATAGAATCTCTACCCCAAATACAATATCCTTCTTCAGAAGGAGCCACTTTGCCAGTACGACCACTCTCCATTCTCCAAATTCCCAAGCTCTTTCCAGAAAAATCCCAGGATTGGCCAAAAGTATGCCAAAAAATTCCAAGTTAGTGAAAACGAAAAAGTTGTGATGAAAATAATATGAATTGCGGTTTAACAATCAGAATTATTTACAAAATGCCTAGCTAAGAACTCGCAAAGAAAAAAACTGAGTATAACCTGGGACTATTATTACAGTAATAATAGTCCCAGGTATAACATTGAATTAACAAATGACAATGTTTAGGCCTACAAGTAACAATAATAATAAACGTCTTTCAGACGTTTTCAAACTTTGAGCGAGTTTTTCCAAATCTGATTCACTGCCACTGTTGAAAAGTATGGTAAACACTAGTCTGCAGACCTTAGATAAAATCCCAAGATTGTTAAGCAGAATCCCCAGATCCCAAGTTGACCCCAAAATCCCAAGATGTTGGGAAAAATCACAAGGAGTGGCCACACTAAATGCGCAACTTTGCTCTGTTCTTCATCCAATACTTCCAAGATGATGCTTTGCAGAAATCGGTGCGGTGGTCAACAACCACTACCGGCGATTAGTGGAGCAGATAGTGAGACAGTGCAGAACTGTTACAGAGGTGCAAAAACCAAGTTTTTTCAAAATGAAAAGTTCTTTGTTTTCAAGATATTCCTATTTCGGATCATAAAACTCATAAAAATGGGGGCCAGATAGCGCACTGGATAACACACTGGCATAGAGAGCGAGAGGTACCGAGATCGAATTCCGTAGGCGGATAGGCCTATGCTTTGTAGGCTGCATTTAGCGAAGTGTAGGCCAATTGCAGGCTGTCTAGAACAGACAGCCTAGCAATAGGCCTGCAATAGGCCTACACTTCGCTAATAGCAGCCTACAAAGCATAGGCCTATCCGCCTACGGAATTCGATCTTGGTACCTCTCGCGCTCTATGCCAGTTAGTAGTTATAAGATTTATGTCTTCTGTCATTTGTGTTCTTGTGAATTGTTTCAATTGGATAACTGTACACTGTAGGCCTAAACCGGATTGTTTCAATAAAGAATATTGTTATAATACCGTTCAAATGAATCAGATGCATAACTGAAATTAACTGGAACAGCAGAATGTCATGTAAAGAAATTTTACAAAGACCGTACAACAATTGCCAAGAGAGTTGAAGAGACGCCATTTTGGCATTAATAATTTCTAAATTGGTAAAAAACACCAAATTTTGCGGTATTTCTTAAAATTAAAAACAAAAAAACAAACCTTTAACAGCCCTGGTAGGCCCACAGAAGAGCATTCTCTCTGGGAGACTAAATTAATGGCAGGCAGAGATAAGAGGGATTATTTGTATAAGCTTGTAGCCTATCTGTTGCAGCCTGCAGCAGGCTGCAGGCCAATCAACAAATTATTGTTCTTTCCATTAGCCTATGGCCCGTTATAATAGTTGAATAATGCTGAATATTTTTTCTTCTGTCAATACGACAAATATACCGGTAGACCTACCTAGCCATCATAGGCATATTTCAACATCTAATAAAAGGCTAAGACTATAGTGTATAGGCCTATAGAGCCTATAGGGCATTGTCAGTCTATTCACATGGAACCCATTTAGGACCCATGTTCACATATTGGATCCGGATAAAGCCCACATGGGTCCCATCTAATACCCATAGCAATGCTTGCTGGGGTCCCTGGGAACCTGAGATGATCAGTAGCCTACAGTTAGGCCCGATGATCGTTGTGTAAGTGGACCATGCAGCGCAAGGTCAGTTCTTTCCACTTGACCAAGGAATGGGACAGAGACAAAGGCATTAGATTAAGGGAGAGGTCAGAAGGGAAAATTGGTTTTGATTTCGGGAAATCCAAATCAATCAATCAATCAATCAATCAATTAAATATTTGTTTATTCAAAAAGCTTGACAAGCGACGCACTTAGTTAGGCCTATAGGCTACAGAGTCGTTCAACAATTAGGCCTACAAGAGCAGTTCATCTCAGTACGCAGATGGACAGGGAGATATTAGGACAATAATTATTCGCGATCGTAATCGTAATCTCCAAACTTCTAAAGCGTCACTCGAAGCCAAGCGCAGAGTACCAGCTTATTCACGAGCGCTGCGTCGAGTTAGAGGGGTTGTCCAAAGGGCAGTCGGGAGGAGGTCCGAGTCCGGTTCCAGAGGATCAGATGGAGCAGAGTAGATGCTAAGGTGGATGTCGTTAAGGTCGAGAATTGGAAGATGGAGGATCAGGTGAGTCGGGGTAAGAGTTCTTGAGAAGGTGAGACTTAAGTTTTGAGTGGAAAGCCCGATGGGTGATGGATAGAGGAGCCTGAAACAGATGATGGTGAGTGATTGGCAGTGATGGTGGAGGAACCGAAATGATGCAGAATTCAGGAGGAAGATCGTTACATTATTACATAGACGCGGTGCAGTGTTGGATATGGCTCGGTTGGAAAACCTGAGATGAGTAGTAAGAAGATATTCGGGGTCGGCTCGTCGAGAAAGACAGAGATAGGAGAATGATCGGGTAGAGCGGGTTGGTTGGATGGTGAAGAGCTCGCGGAGATATTTGGGCTGGGAATACTGTATTGAGTTGCAGATTAGTGATAGGACTTTGAAGTTTGAACTGAATCCGCTCTAGGATCATGTGCATGTCATCGGCTATGTCGGTCGCTGACCGACTTCTCCGTCATTTCGACGGATTATTTCGTCTAAATGCGGAGTTTTCTCAGTAAAATACTTAATTCGAGCATATTGAAGTTTTCTTATGCTAGGTTTCTTTGCCGGACATAATTATTCGTCGGTTTTGTAAAGGATTTTGTGCGTTTGAGAGTAGGTTATTGGCCCATGTGGGCGCGGTTGTGTATAGGGTATGTTCGGTGCCTTGAAGCTGTAGGGCTGCGGGTTCGAATCCACCTCAAGCCACCGCGTAAGGACTAAGGACCCTGGGCAAGTGCTTCACTCGCAATTGCTCATGCGCTTCGGCGTGAAACTCCGATTAAGTGTCCGCGCTGTAGTCGGGAGCACCTCTGTGTAGAAATCTCAAAGGGGCGCTATAACAAGTGCTCATACATACATACGTACATACATGCATACATACATACATACATACATACATGTGACCCATGTGACTGTATCAGAGGGTGCTTCTGAGTAGGCCCCTTGAAGAGGCGGTTTATAAATTCTCAGAATGAATGAATGAATGAATGAATGAATGAGTGAGTGAATGAATTAATGAATGAATGAATGAATGAATGATGCTTGGGCGTTCTGGTGACAGCTTCGGATAGTGAGTTTTGGATAAGTAGCGCTGTGGCAGACGCTTGAGATGTGTGGAATCAAGATTGAGGAAAATGGAATTGCAGTAATTGATCTTTGACAAGACAATGGAGGTAGCAATGGGTTGATGCGGCGCAGGTCACGAATATGCATAAAACAGGAGCGCGAGAGGTTGGAGATGTGATAAAAGGAGAAATGTGGATCAAAAGTTATGCCGAGATTACGGACACAGGAATCGGAGGTGAAGGTAAGAGATGAAGACTCATTGAAGAGTTATTAGTTGGCGGTTGTAGTAGAGGTCTTGAGCCTTATAACATTAAAATAATTATTTTGGCAGATGGTTTGTAAAATTTATTTTTAAAGAGTACTTTAGAAAAGTATTATTGAAAAGTAGTTTGGAAAGATAGGCCCTACATACATACATACATTCATACATACATACATGTACCAGTGATGGGCAAATTGAATTCTCCAAAATACTTTCAAAAACTAGTTTGAAAATACTTTTACAAAATAAGCTTACTTTTCAAAAGTACTTTGAAAATATAAAATGAAATAGTATTTTCTAATTTGAGAACGCAGATCTATTTTCAATATACAATTTGCCCATCACTGGTACATGTATGTATGTATGTATGTATGTATGTATGTATGTATGTATGTATGTATGTATGTATGTATGTATGTATGTATGTATGTATGTATGTATGTATGTATGTATGTATGTATGTATGTATGTATGTATGTATGTATGTATGTATGTATGTATGTATGTATGTATGTATGTATGTATGTATATATGTATTTAAGTAAGTATTTATGTATGTATGTATGTGTTTGGGAATTTATAAAGCACATTTAAATAGCCTTTCAAAAGCGTTGTGAGCATGGCTATCCTCCTTAATTACTTAAATGCAACTTAAAAGCGCAGGGCCCCAGCTTATTCAGGAGCGCTGCGTTGTGTCAGAAGGGGTCATCCAAAGGAAACCTATGTATATACGTATGTATGTATGTACAAAAGTATGTATGTAGGACTAAGTGAGTGTATATGGCATATGTTTCCTGCCAGCATGCCCACATAAAACCGTTATAGGACCCATATTCCCATATTGGATCGGTATAGAGCCCATATGGGTTCTATCTAATGCTCATGGAATGCTCGCAAGGGCATGTATTAGGGCGCATTAGGCCTATAGGCTACATACGTACCAAGAGTAATGATGTTATGTTTTCTATAATTGCTCTCAAAAAAGTAACGACGACATTATCAGCCAACACGAAGCACGTATCATATTATTCAATTAGACGTTCTTTCCACTAATTACTTTGCATTCTTGTTAGTTGATGTTTATTGGTCTTTTGGATTAATTGTTTCAGTTTCTTTTATGCTGATGCAAGTACCTGATGTTTTTGAAATGATGCGTTTGGTTCCTGGGTACAAACATCGAAAGTGCTATGGTTTTAATCGGTGCATCACCCCAACGATTGTAATAAATTCCTCCAAGTCTATCGATGTAATTGACGTAGTTCTGAAAGTCGTCAGAAAGCCACAGCGACAGTCGCGATATCTCGAAGTTGTTATAATAAATAGTGTCTCTTTTCCATTCGGAGAAGAAAGTGGGTCTAATTGAAGCATTTTTAATATAACGCTCCGCACTTTCCCACAGGTCTATGATACAATGCTTCCAATCATTATCCACAAAAATATATCCATACTGAAGATTGTGGTTTTGCATGTACTCGAATACATCGTATTCAATGGGCTTCAATATCTCAGAATCGTCATCAAGTCGCCAGGCATATTTAAATCCACGGATGATGGGCTGTTCGTAGAATAGTTTTGCGTGAAAACGACACATGTGTCTGTATCCGAGAGGGTACTTGCAGGTACGCTGCGTAGGATTGCGTGGGAGGAAATCAGGCACCTGGAAACTGACGGTCTGGAAATACACCGGTGATTTTGTCCACGATCTCAAGAAGGTTCGGGCGACATCAAAGTTCGCTTCAGCTTCGTGAAATATAACAACAGGATACTGATGCTTTGCGTTGAAGTAGGCCTACTTGTACAGAAGAGCTAACGAGTTGAGCATCTTATGCATCCTGTCATATCTGATCAAGAAGTAAATGAACGCTTTTGGCTTTTTCTCCGGCCATCGCATCAACTCGCAGCGCAGTCGAAGGCAGTCGTAATCGCAGTCTGTCAAGTTTTCACTAAGCTGGCAGATGTTTTCTCGAACGTCGTTTGTACAGTTTTCACTATTCACTGAGTCTACGCATGCCATTCTTCTGGTACTTGTGTCGTTTAGGTCGTAGTTGGGGAGAGGCGTTGATGAATAACCGAGCAAAGAATAGCGTACAGAGTGGAGGACAATTCCGTGTCTGTGCATCCAAGTCAGCGTAGTAACGACCGACATAGACGATAGGACGAACGCACAGATCCAGAGTCGTTGCACCTTAGTTTTAAGGTATAGTGGAGAATTCCCTATGGATGATGTGGAAGCGACTGAAGTATGTCTTACTCTAGGTGACGAAATAATCGAATCCAGGGGTGTCAAACCTTTTTTAATGATGGGCCAGTGGCTATATTTTCCAGCAACTAGCGGGCCAGGATGCCGAAGGTGCCTGAGCAAAATTGGGTGAGGCTAGGAGGGGACTCGGTGATTCCATCCCAAGAAAATGTTTGCAAATCCAAATCTTAAATGGTGCATTTTTAATATGCAAACAGTCAAATTAGGCTTACAAAATCATAATTTTGATCTTTATTATCATTCACGAGCATCACAGTAGTCTTTGGGCAAGGCTTCGCGGGCTAGAAAAGATCGAGCCCGCGACCGGCACTTTGACACCCCTGATTTCTCTTAGGCCCTAATGCGTTAATTTATTGTATTACAGGGGCGTCAAAGAGCCTATAAATTACACGAAGCTATTGACTATGATTGCCTCTGGCGCCCATTCATTAGGGCCCTTTGTTTTCCCATATTATGTGTAGCCCTAATGTGGATTAGTCGCCTTTTTGCTGCGTCCGTAATGGCAGAGTAGAACATTACATTACTTCAAATAAGGTTATAGGAAACACTAGGCATTTTTATAGAAAAGTCTTGTATTGTGTTAATTAGAAAAACAATCAATTGACATACAATCCAAATAAATACCTATCTACCTATGAGTGGCATTATTTATTAAAATGATATAATTATGTTTTATGAGCTTATCTGATCCTTCAGACAACTTCAGTCTCGCTTCGATGACATCGCAGTAGAGTTCGTAGAAACTGGTTTCAATGTAGGAGTAGGTTTCGTCGAAGGATATGTATTTCAACGGAGATGAATCTTCTTCTGAAGCGTCGCGGCGAAGACATGTAATTGTAACAATGCTTCGTCTTCCAACCAGTTCTTCCAACGTGGAAGTAATTGTTGAAAAGGATCGTCACAACAACAGACAAACCGGAATTAGATAAATCCGTATCGTTTGCTTTAAAGTTGCTGTACGAAGACTAATCAATCCTTCGTAAACATCCGCAGTTCAAATCATCCACACGCAGAAACGACGACAACTCAACCGTTCTACGCTTCCATGTAGACTTATCGAAAGGATCACTCGTCAGCCCTTTTATGCTCAACGGTTACTCCTAACTTCGATTAAAAGTCCGCCACGACGATGCTATCATCCATCGCAAGATGCATAGTCATCTAGAACCTCGAAACTGACGATTCATTCACCGAAAACGTCCTTCCAATCGCAGGAACGTCTCCAATCGTCCAACTCGCTTGAACTCCAAATTTCAAGTTCTCTCTCAACGCATTTCTATTCGTTCCTTCATTACGTCGTCACGGTAACGCTTGGATAAATCGTATTACGTCATGGAGCCGTTAACGCTGTTTTAACGGTTCGCTAGGCAGTTAATTACGTATTAATGAAAGCCACTCATGAATTAACTAAATGCCACTCGTAATTGACTATCTTATCCTAACCTTAGAAATTAATTAATTAATTAAGTAAACTAACAATAGATTTGATAAGTTATATTTCGCTACAATAAGGCCCCTCTTTTTAAAGACTGTCTACAGGCTTTATCTACCTAACCTTCTTATCAAACTACTTGTTAATTACTTATATTATTATCTAAACTACATGTATAAAACAACAACAACAATGCTACATACCTATTCTATATAAATATTTATATTCCTACAGGTTTCTATTAAATTATCTACTTCCTATATCAGACCCCTACTGAGATAGTCGGATATTACATTATTACATCCTTTAATGTAATTCACCTTAAAGCTATAATTCTGCAGGGCAAGACTCCATCTCATCACCCTTGCGTTCTTCATTCGTCCTTCTCTCATATACTGCAATCCGCAGTGGTCCGTCTCGATCACAAACTGCTTTCCAAACAAATACCTGTCGAATTTCTCAATTCCCCACATAATAGCCAGACACTCTCTTTCCTCCACAGAGTATCGCCTTTCTCTTTCCAACAACTTCCTGCTTGCATAAGCGACTGGATGGTTAATACCATCATAGTTCTGCATTAGAACACACCCAAGTCCTACTCCTGAAGCATCTGTCTGAATAACAAACTCCTTGTTCAAATCAGGTAGCTTCAAAATTGGTGCCTTAGCTAATACTTCCTTTAACTCTTTAAAGGCCTTATCCAATTCTGGATTCCATTCTACTACATTCGGTGACAGCTTTTTAGTAAGATCAGACAAAGGCGCCATAAGTTCAGCACAGTGTGGAATAAACTTTCGGTAGTAATTTACTGCCCCCAGAAAGCTTCTCACTTGCTTCTTAGTTTGCGGCTTCGGCATATCTACGATCTTGTCGACCGATTCCACCTTGGGACTTATATTGTCGCTTCTAAGCGTATGTCCTAGGAAATCTATTTTCCCATAACCTAACGAACACTTCTTAGGCTTCAGAGTTAAGTGAGCCTTTCTCACTCTCTCAAAGAAGTCCTTTAGCGTTTCCAGATGTTCTTCCCATCCTTTGGTATGCGCGAGTATGTCATCTACATAGCTCTCAAGATTCCTTGTACCATATAAGATCTTTCGAATCAAACGGTTATAGCTGGAAGCACTGTTTATTAATCCAAATGGTAAAACATTAAATTTAAACATTCCATTTGCACAAATGAATGTTGTATAATCCTTAGATTCCTCTGACATCGGGATCTGCCAGTAACCTTTACAAAAGTCAAATTTACTGTAGACTTTGTTACCACTTAGTTTATTAAAGATGTCTTCATTAGACATCATTGGTTCCGGATCAAATACTGTGATTTTGTTCAACTGCTTATAGTTGCAACAGAGTCTATTTGATCCATCAGCTTTCTTTACCACAACCAGTGGTGCAGCATATGCTGATTCAGATCTCTCAATTATTTTATTCTCTAACATGATCCCAATTTCTTTATCTATTTCTTTCTGAAGATGATACGGTGTTGGGTAAGCCTTTAATCTGACTGGTTCAGAACTGGTCAAATGTATTTCATGCTTAACCAGGTCTGTTTTTCCAGGAACATCAGAGAATATGTCACTATATTCTTTTAGTAGCCTTAACAATTCATCCTTTTGTTTCCCGTTTAGATTAGGATTTATGTCAACATTCCTGTAATCTTCTGTTTGCTTACTATTGTAGAGCTCTAGAATTTCTTCCTCTCCATTTATTCCTAGCTCTCCATCATGTACTACTGCTGATACAAAGGCAACTGTCTCTGTATCATTTACTTGTTCATGTTTGGTACTTGACTTCTTGTCAACTTCATCTCCTCTCTCGTAGTATCTTTTAAGCATATTTATATGGTAGGTCTTGATCTGCCCATTATCAAGTTCGACTCGGTAATCATAGTCTCCTACCCTGTCTCTCACTGTAAATGGACCTTGCCATTTTATTAATAGCTTGTTGCTACAACTTGGCAATAACAACATCACTTTATTGCCAATCTCCAACTTACGATTCCTGGCTTTCTTATCATAGTACTTCTTATTTTTTGCATTGGCTTGATTGATTGCCTTTTGTGCCATTGCACACGTCTCCTCAATTCGTTCTCTCAATTCTAGCATGTAGGTAAATGCATCCTTTACTTCTTCCTCAACAGATTCATTTGTCCATAATTCCTTAAGAATCTTTATAGGTCCCCTACATGAACGCCCGAAGAGTAGTTCAAATGGAGTGAATCCATGGCTTTCATGTACTGCATCTCTCAATGCATACAAAAGTGGTGCCAGATACCTATCCCATTCTTTAGGTTGTTCCCCAATTAATTTCCTCAATGTTGCTTTTATTGTCCCGTTCAGTCTTTCAACACAACCATTTCCCATTGCATGATATGGGCTTGTAAAAGTATGCTTAATCAGCAACATTTTATTGACTTCCGCCATTAAATCGGAAGTAAACTGACTTCCTCTATCAGTGTGTATCCTCTGTGGCGCTCCCATCCTACAATAAACTCCAAACAAGGCTTCTGCTACCTCTTCTGTACTTATTCCTTTGAGTGGTATTGCCTCTGGATACCTGGTACTTAGGTCTATAATTGTCAGCACATAACGATGACCTCTACTCGACATTGGGTTGATTGGTCCAATTATATCGACACAAATGCACTTATATGGCACATCTAGTACTGGTAAATGACCCATTGGCGCTCTATAAGTCACCTTTTTGTCTACCGTTCTTTGACATATGTCACAACTCAACACAAATCTACGTACATCCTGATTGATTGATGGCCAGTAGAAATCATTACAGATCTTATCATGTGTTTTCTTGATTCCTAAATGCGCTGAAAGAAGTGAACAATGTGCTATGCTTAACACCTTATCTCTTAATGATTTAGGCACCATTAGTTGTAACTTCACTTCATCCTTCAGAACTTCATTATATTTTCTGTACAACAGACCATTCTTCTTGATGAACTGTATTTTATCTGTCTGTACACCTTCCTTATTCTCGAGTTCTGACATTTCTCTATATTTCTTTAGAGATTCATCTTCTTCCTGTAACTTCTTAATTTCAACAGGAGTCACTTTAATGTCAGGCATCTCAGCTAACTTAAGAGGCTTGTATCTCTCAATTTTATTTGTAGATTTTCGGGTTTCAATTGCAGCCGTTGAATGTACGTCACATATCTCTTTAATTGGCTTAACTGTGACGTCGTCTACACTCGTTGACCTATGTCTCTGTGTCTCTAATTCCGTGTATATATCACCTATGTCTTCTTGTGTCTTCTTTGTTCCATTGCTAATGCTGGGTAATATATCACTCCTCTTATCTTTACTCAGCATGTATTTGAGTCCATTAATTTTTCCAATAATCATAGGTTTCACTGGATTATCCATCACTAATGCTTCCACCTTCCCGGTATAATATTCACTTTCTACTTCAACATTAGCTGTTGGATAATAACGTGTACTACCATCTATCAATGTACACATTGCTTCCTTTCCTGTCAAAGCTGATTTGTCTATAAGTGTTCTCTTCACAACACAGCATGTTGCCCCAGAATCATAAAGACACTCCACTTGCCGTCCATTTACTAGGACTTTGTATCCTGATTCTTCTTCGTTCAGGCTTAATATGTTATCATCATTGACTGTTACCATGGTACTTGCCACCTGGTTAATTGTCACATCGTTCTTAGCCAGATTTTCTTGGTTATCTCTTGACCTTAAATTCTGTTCTATATCTAGATTTGTAGCTTCCATTCTTGCCTTGTATAAACTATTCTCAAAGACTTGTATGGCTGCCGTTGTGTGTTTGACAACACCTTTTGGTTTATTCGTACAATGATTTGCCTTGTGACCTTGGCCTCCACACGAATAACAAATAATCTTAGGTTCAACAGATTGTGCTCTTTCTCTGTGGTAGTCTCTGTTTGTAAACTTATTGAAATTCATCTCCTTGTGAAATCTAGATTCTGTCCTTCCTCTGTTTGCTGTATTAGGAACTTTGTCTTTTGTCTTTTCTTCGTATCCTCTACTTTGATTCCTGTCCTGAGAAAATCTTACTGTGGGTTTCATTGTCATGTCTCCATGTTTGTAACCATGAGCTTCTATGTAAGACTCAGCATGGGTTAGCATTTCCTTAAGGCTGATCTTTCCTTTCTCCGTGAGGAATGTCTTCAATTCCATGGAACACGTTGAGAAGAACTGATCCCTTAAAATCAAATTCTCCAATCCTTCGTAATCCTTCTCGAATCCTGCCATGGATAACCACTGTTGGATATACCTCCTTAGACGCTCTAAGAACTGGGAACAAGATTCCCCGACCTCGATACGGCTGTCCTTGAACCTCTGCCTATAGCCACCCTCAGTTAATCTGAATCTCCTTAACAGTTGTTCCTTAAGACAGGTGTAGTCTTGTGCTTGTGCAGAAGTCAACCTCTGGTATACTTCCAAAGCTTTCCCTTCGAGATGTCTAGCTAATGTCAGGGCCCAAATTTCTTGTGGTATCTCATAGGCTTCAACTGTCCTCTCGAATCTGAGCAAATACGCGTCAAGGCAATCTTTATTTTCATTAAAATTGGGAAACTTAATATCTCTAATTCCTCTTCCATAATTTCCACCGTTTCTCTCTTCCGTATCAGTTACAAACATACCGTTATGTTCTCCGTTTTGCCTACGATCAGAAACCGCCCTTGCTTCAATCTCTTTGACTTTAATCTCTGCCTCAAGCTTCTTTAACTCAAAATCCATCTGGCGCTTAGCTCGCTCATCCTCTGCTTGTCTCTTAGCTCGCTCTTCTTCTATTTCCATTTGACGCTTAGCACGCTCATCCTCTGCTTGTCTCTTAGCTCGCTCTTCTTCTATTTCCATTTGACGCTTAGCACGCTCATCCTCTACTAACTCTCTCGCCTTTTTATCTTCTCTTTCTTTGGCTCTCTCTTCTCTCAGTTCAGCTTGTCGTTCTGTCACGAAGCTTTTCAGGTCGTTTCCTTCCATCCCCAAGTCTCGACCTACCTGAATTAACTGTTGATAATCAGTAGCCGACATCTTACTTGTTTACTTTATTTCAACCAAGTAATTAATCAAAAGCCTTGCGCTTTATAAAATTCTCAAATCTTACCTAAGATCTGTATGCAACCTCTTAGTTACAATATATAATCTATGTCTATGACGTAACGTTATGACGTAACGTTAAATGTTCAACTTCAATGGCTTATTGCACCGTTTAAAATGTCAAGTGTGCGTGCCGTTAAAATTCAAATTAATCGTCTCTAATTTTCACAGAAAGCATAAATCTACAGCGTTAGTGCAAGTTAACTAATAGTTTACTTGAGTTAGCAAAGTCTCTCAAAATCCTGGACGCTGAGCACCCATAATGTAGCCCTAATGTGGATTAGTCGCCTTTTTGCTGCGTCCGTAATGGCAGAGTAGAACATTACATTACTTCAAATAAGGTTATAGGAAACACTAGGCATTTTTTATAGAAAAGTCTTGTATTGTGTTAATTAGAAAAACAATCAATTGACATACAATCCAAATAAATACCTATCTACCTATGAGTGGCATTATTTATTAAAATGATATAATTATGTTTTATGAGCTTATCTGATCCTTCAGACAACTTCAGTCTCGCTTCGATGACATCGCAGTAGAGTTCGTAGAAACTGGTTTCAATGTAGGAGTAGGTTTCGTCGAAGGATATGTATTTCAACGGAGATGAATCTTCTTCTGAAGCGTCGCGGCGAAGACATGTAATTGTAACAATGCTTCGTCTTCCAACCAGTTCTTCCAACGTGGAAGTAATTGTTGAAAAGGATCGTCACAACAACAGACAAACCGGAATTAGATAAATCCGTATCGTTTGCTTTAAAGTTGCTGTACGAAGACTAATCAATCCTTCGTAAACATCCGCAGTTCAAATCATCCACACGCAGAAACGACGACAACTCAACCGTTCTACGCTTCCATGTAGACTTATCGAAAGGATCACTCGTCAGCCCTTTTATGCTCAACGGTTACTCCTAACTTCGATTAAAAGTCCGCCACGACGATGCTATCATCCATCGCAAGATGCATAGTCATCTAGAACCTCGAAACTGACGATTCATTCACCGAAAACGTCCTTCCAATCGCAGGAACGTCTCCAATCGTCCAACTCGCTTGAACTCCAAATTTCAAGTTCTCTCTCAACGCATTTCTATTCGTTCCTTCATTACGTCGTCACGGTAACGCTTGGATAAATCGTATTACGTCATGGAGCCGTTAACGCTGTTTTAACGGTTCGCTAGGCAGTTAATTACGTATTAATGAAAGCCACTCATGAATTAACTAAATGCCACTCGTAATTGACTATCTTATCCTAACCTTAGAAATTAATTAATTAATTAAGTAAACTAACAATAGATTTGATAAGTTATATTTCGCTACATTATGCTTATTATGATCGCCCAAGTATTAGTACTTGTAAAGTGGCAACATAGTTAGTTCTTTGTATATGTTACAGGCAATGTGTAAAATCACGGATTTTGTAAAATGCCTGAAATTTTTAGGCAATTTGTAAAATCCACAATTCACTCAGGCACTTTACAAAATCCCTGAAAAAACCAGGGATTTTGTAAAATCCCTGAAATCTGATGCTGAAAATTTGACAGATTGTCTGAAACACAATCGAAATTTGACATCAAATGTTGCACATGACTTTCCCTTTGAAACATTTGCACCTATTTATTTTGCAGCGTCCAGTGGACTTTGAAGTTGCAGAATAATTGAAGTTCTTAATACTGGAGCGAAATTGCTGGTCGTTAGGCGTTTCACTATATCACTAGTCATGTCCTCTTTGGCTATATTTCTAGTCATGTCCGCCGGCTATGTTTCAAGTCATGTGGTCGGAGCCGTGACTTGTATGTTCCCTTCCCCTTAAGAGCCTAAATAGAGCTTTGAGTATTCGCGGCGGATTGTCAATTAATTATAATAAATAAATAAATAAATAAATAAATAAATAAATAAATAAATAAATAAATAAATAAATAAATAAATAAATAAAATTATATAAATAAATAAAATAAAATAAATAAATAAATAAATTTAATCATTTAATTACTTAAATTTATATATTTAATTAATTAATTAAATTTAATAAATAAATAAATAAAGAAAGAAAAAATAAATAAATAAATAAATAAATTTAATTATTTAATTAATTAAATTTATTTATTTGATTTAATTTAATTTAATCCATTAATTAATTAATTAAATTTAATTAAATTAAATTTATTGATTTAATTAATTAATTAAATAAATAAATAAATAAATTTAATTATTTAATTAATTATATTTTATTTTATTTTAATTATTTTATTAAATTTAATTTAATCAGTTAATTAATTAATTAATTAATTGATTAAATAAATAAATTTAATTAATTAAATAATTAAATTTAGTTATTTATTTATATTTATTTATTAAATTTAATTAATTAATTAATTGATTAAATAAATAAATTTAATTAATTAAATAATTAAATTTATTTATTTGTCTATTTATTTATTTTATTTATTTGTTTATTTATTTATTTATTCATTTATTTATTTATTATAATTAATTGATTGAAATTTTGATTTAAGACAATCTTTCAAATTTTCATCATAAGATTTAAGAGATTTTACAAAATCCCTGGTTTTTTCAGGGATTTTGTAAAACTTCGATAATTTTCATCACTTTCAGGCAATCTGTCAAATTTTCAGCATCAGATTTCAGGGAATTTGCAAAATCCCTGGTTTTTTCAGGGATTTTGTAAAGTGCCCGAGTGAATTGGGGATTTTACAAATTGCCTAAAAATTTCAGGCATTTTACAAAATCCCTGATTTTACACATTGCCTCTAACATATATACACATATAATAATATATAATTATAAATATATCTTTGTCTCTGTCGCAGCCTGTCTGTTTCAGTGTGTTTCAATGTCTCTGTACAAGCCATGGTAAAAAAAAGTCTGTGCACACTAAACATGAATGCAGCCTCCAGTCATAAAACAGTCGCTATATTCATTCGTTTACCGTATTTTTAAATATAATACCTAAACGAAAATTATCATCAGCCATGAATCGCTTGAAACGTATGTACAGTTCTGGCATTCAGAAAAGAGTAGAGAAAAGTCGAAAATTGAGGCTTCTGACTTCGGTAGGCCTACTCCTTCCATCAATTCGTTCTTTAAGATGCAAACCTCAAGTGCTGATATTCCTGCAGCTGCAGCTGTTGTGGAAAATGCAGATACAGCGGAGGAAGAAGCTGATGTTAGTTCACTTTGCTCCGATGTGCCGACAACTTCCAAGGAGAAAAAAGACGTCATTAGAGGTGAGGAAATTGACACTAGGCCTACTTCCAGTTCCAATGCTATACCTCAGACTGTGATTTATTTAAGCTGGACCGATCTTTCGCGACTGATCGGACACACATTTCTTCCACTATCGCATCTGCTTCCTTTAAGAGCATGACTTTATCTCGGGGCCCATGACATCCTAGTGGTCCGTTTGAAGAAGATTATTATCAGTAGCAAACTCTACTATTCTTCTCTACTGGAAACCTGAAAGTTACTAGAGATTGGCTGTGCTTCTCGCCATAATGTGGACAAGAGAATTAGACCATACTGCCACAACTGTTGGTTATTTGCAGACAGGACAAACCCTAATCTTCAGTGGCAGTGGACTGATGGCGTTTCCTGTATCATCATGGCACTATGACAGTAGCATGTTTAGGCGGCATGCACTATTCCAGTTACACCTGCTCAATCAGAGAGCTCATTCAGTTGCCTCAAGCTTATAAAGACACACTTGAGAACTACAATGCTCGATGATAGATTGTCAGATGTAGCAGTTTTGTCGATGCATCCTGCCAGAGCCCGTTCATTGGATTTGGACAAAGTTGTGGAGAAATTTGTAGCTGCGTATCCACATTGCCGCATACAACTGACAGTATAGGCCTAACTGTTGTCTAATTGCATCTCATATGACACGAGTTACTTGAGCAATTGCGTGAACAATTCCTGAATCAGTGGTTCTATTTGTTGAACTCTTTGCTTTTGAAAACTGTTGTGGATGCTACCCAAAAGAGTATTTTTTAGTAATGCTTCACTAGGTTCACTGAGATGTTAAAATTTGCTTCAAAAATGTGAAAAAGCGTTCAGCTTCAGGGTGCTTTGCCCACTCTGAGCCCCTGACCTGACAAGTATGAGAGTGCATGCAGAGGGGGCCGACGAGCGGGGTAGCGCGAAATTAAATGGTCACTAAATGTAAATGTACTTCGGCTTAACGACACTTTTTGTCATATCGAAGATGATTAGTGTCGGAGGCAGAAAGCAACCTCGTACTCCACGTTTATATTGCGACCGAGCCACCCGCAGTAAAGATCCGAGAAATTAATCTCTGATAAACCGACCGACCAGGAATCGAACCCGGGGCCGGCGTGGAGAGCGGGCTACCAACCCACTCGGCCACTCAGGATCTCTGCATATGGTCACCATATAAGCTCGGGCTACCACGCTTGCCATAAATCACCTCTGCACTGGTTACTTGTATGACTGCCCTGGCTATGCCCTGGTTACAAAAAGTGTCTGGCGCCGCCACTGGTCTTTTGGGAGTCCGTTCCAATGAGCTGGTGCAGCATAGACTAAGGAGCGGTTGCAGAATTTCAGAGAGGATGAGACTGGAGGCCGGGATAGAGAAAGGTATGATGATGAGCGAGTAGACCCAGGCGGTTGGATGGTGAATAGCTGGCGAATGTAAGAGCGTTTAGACGTTTGAAGGGCATTGTAGATAAGAGATACTATTTTGTAATGGATACGCTGAGGGACTTTAAGCCAATGAAGAACAGAGGTTATGTGGTGGTGTTTTGGAGTTTTGGTGACTGCGCGGACGAGAGCGTTCTTAGACATCTTAGACAACTCCTAAACGCACAGACCCATCGATCGACTGTCGTTAGACGGATGGCGCTGTATAAATGGAAAATAATATATGTACTAATGTTATACATTGTAATTAGGGTTGGGCCGAATGTTGATCTGGAATTCCATTCGAGCCGGATTTTCCCCTGAAACTATTAATCGGAATAGGCGCATCCCAGGACTCAGCTACCGATCCAAATACCAAAAAGTGATACTTTGGCCAAAACAATTTCTTCCTTCGTCAATACAAAACTAGTAACCTGTTTTGGCGACCTCCTGCGGTAATGTTTAATCTTTATAATTGAAACTCCTTGTAAAATAAAATAATGAAATTGTGACTCGAGTTACTCTTGGCATCAACAAAATGGCGGACAAATGGGCTTCTTTATTAAGCCACGCGGTTTCAAATGTTATTTTTATATTTGGTTTATCTTTAATTATTAAATCTTTGCAAATGAAAAGAAATATTGTCCATTAATCGGATGCAATCCGAATTGGGTCTAAAAACAAGCGAGATATCCGGTTGCTATCCGGATTCGGAAAGCGGCAAAGTTCCTGAATATATAGTTCTTATAGTTCCTGGATTGACAATGGAGGAATTGATAAGACTGACGGAAGACAGGAGACGCTGGAGGAATATTATTCATGATGCGGCCGACCCTCGAAACGAGGATGGCTGAGAACAGAACAGATATATATATATATATATACATATAATTATATACATATATACATATTCATTCATTCATTCATTCATTCAAAAATTTATATAGCGCCCCTTCAAGGTAACTACTCAGAAGTGCTCCCAACTCCAGTCCGGCCAAAAAGGTAAGTTTTCAAGTGGCCATAAAAGTATCAGTACATGTTCTAGGGAACAAGCGTAGCTCCCGAGGGAGGCTATTCCAAACCCTAGGGCCTACCACAGAGAATGCTCGGTTCTGCATGGTTGCTGTGCGGGCAAACGGGACCGCCACTACCCCCTCTCAGCAGAGCGGAGGGAGCGACTACCCTGGACCCCCGACACCGGCTTACAGAGGTCTATTAGGTAGGCTGGTGCAAGGCCAAGATGGCATCGCCAAACCAGAGAGACAACTCTATATTCGATGCGCTGTCGGACAGGAAGCCAATGCAGAACTTCCAACATATACCTGGTGACATGATCAAATTTTGGTATTTGGCCGATGAGTCGCGCTGCAGCTCGCAGTACACGATCAAGGCAAGACAACCGGCTAGACGGCAGACCAGAATAGAGAGTTAAGCAGTGATCAAGACGCGCCGTAATGAAGGCATGAACAAGATTGGTTGCAGCGCTCGCTGTAAGCGAACGTGCAACAGTACGGAGCTGACGCAGCTGGTAATAGCAATCACGACTAAGGCGATATATATATATATAGTTCCTGAAACTTCTACTACAAATTAGGAATGGCGGATTGGCATTTTTTGCCGATTTCCGTATTCGGATAGCAACCGGATATTTATACATTTATATAATTATATATATTTATGAATATATATATTTATGTATATATATAATACCATATATATACATGATGGCTTGTCTATCCACTCTTACGATTTCTTCTTTTGGTCAGAGAAGCGTAGCCAATCGCAAATTCCTCCTGCTCTTCCGCGCAGATATTCGCACCTGCTGTTAGACTTGCGACTCCAGGAGGATTCCTGCTGCGATGCAAGGCGGGTCTTTGCATTTTTGTCAACCGAACTAGGGTTCTCGTTTGAATGAGTTACTGCGCTTTCATCTTCTGCCAAAGTAAACAATAGTCAGAGTAAGGTTACTGTTGTGTTTTCAATAATTTAATTTAATAAAATAATTGTTTTCATAAACAAATAAAACAAGAAATAACAAGGTAGGACCTACAATGTATGTCAAAATGTATATACATGTACATTATGTATTCACAGAATCACAGTCCTAGAAAATAAAAGTTGTTTATTATGTAACGCGAATTTAGGTAGGCTTGGATAGGCAAAGCTATAGTTATCGGATGTGCGATACAGCAGTAGGCCTATTGCTAGTTTACAGTTTACTGCGCCACACTTTGATTTAAGGCCTTACAAGACAATTATTCTGTAAGAGTTGCAAGGTTTAAATTGCTATGTGAGGTGGCCAAAGCATGCGTTGTATGGTAATACAAATTTCATAAATCGATAAACCCCGCACAAAAACTGCGACAGAAAGACCTTTTTATATGCCGCCACTATATCAAAATTAATCAATTTTTCAAGGGCCAGGTCGTTCGGTCACTTTGGGAATCCAGGTCAGAATCCAGGGTTCAGGCAGAGGAGTTGGCGATTAAGGTGGTCACAGTAGTCACAGGTCGAAAGTTGATGCAGGCTTATACAAGCTATAGGACAATTTAGAATCCGATTTGTCCATAATTAGTGAAGAGCTAGTGCCAACTTGCAGGGTGCATAGCATATTGGTCAATGCAGTTGCCAAGATAAAAAAAAAGAACTAAAATACGTAGTTACATACCTAGATATTCCATTTAGATTAGTCGCTTTCAGTGCAAGCAAATTATCTGTAACAGCACATTGCACGTTAAACAGAAATTCTAATTCTTCACCAAACGCTCTCTTGAATTCTTTGTGAACAACGTTGAGAAATTTTCTTTGTAGGGCCATCCACGTGAATAGGACCTACGCAGCTGCAGGACGTCGTGTCATTAATGGCGAACAAAAACGTCATTTGCAATTTGAGAGCATCCACGTGGCTAGAGCACTCGGACAACTTCTTCATGCACGCACTGCTACTGTTCCCAGACAAATTATTGCACTAATTGCGCGTGCCGACAGCTTAGAGTGACAGTGACAGTAGCCTATTCTAATTACAAGACAATATAATATTTATTTTTTATGTTCTGGCTAACCATTAGTGCACATGTTTGAAGTTGCCGTTTCACGTGGCATGTACGCGTGAGCTGTGACAGCTGGAAACGCCGCACAGCATGCGGACCAAAGACACTCTAATTGAAACTTGAAAATTGATTTCAGTAATCATTGCGACAATCGAAACGCTCGGTGAAAAAATCAAATATATCCTGACAACTCTTAACCCTAGAACAATTTTTTCGCACCCACTGACTACCATTGGGGTCAAAATGACCCCATACCATTTCTCATTGTGATGCATGAATAAAAGTTAATTTTTTTAAAATTTTGTTTCCTTTCAAGCTGTGATAGCTTCTATTCAAATTGGTCTTAAAACCTGCCCTGTCCTAATATTCTGTGTCCTGGAATAATGCTGTAGAAAACATAGGCCCCTACCACTTTTAGCGGTTTTCGAACAATGTGAAAACAAGCGTTTCAAACCGCGAAAACGGGTACAATTTCACGATCCTTGGCATCCTAACTCAGGCTGAAGTTTCTTATAGTTCTGTAATGTATTGTATATTGTATTGTATTCAAACATTTATAAAGCGCCTCCAGTAGCTTACTAGAGGTATGGTTTACCGTTCAGAGGCACTCCCAGTGCACAAGACCATGAGAGAAGAAATAGATTTTGAGAAAGGTATAAGAGGAGGAGGGGTTACCATCTAGACTTTGAAAGCGAGTAGAATGGTGCCTAACAGAGTCATCTGTTCTTGAGACAACTCCTGCACCAGACCATGTCTGGCAAGATGTTGTCACAGATAACGTTTCTACCTGAACTTTGCAAGTCTTGTACAACGTCAAAAACCACACGTTCTCATTGGTTTTGCTCTCATTTCTGATCTTCTTATCTCCCAGTGTAAAATTTCCAGATGATAAACATACGATGTCTTGCTGTCAGGGGCTTAATTCTTCTCAACAACATTTCATATTTACAAATAATTTTTAACATTTTCTATAAGGCAAACTTAATTTCTATTCAGCATCTTCATTTTGGGTCAAATTGACCCCAATGGTAGTCAGTGTTGCAAATCATTATGAGCGCCATCTGGTGAGATAAAATGGTACAAATATTACAGAATCTTACAAAGAATGGTTGGATGTACAAAGTAAGAAAATATCATAACAATCGTTCATGTTATGCGGGAGTTGTTAGGAACTGAAAATCGTTTGGGGTCATTTTGACCCTAGTGGTAGTTCCAGGGTTAAGCAGGGTCGTGCTTTCTCAGTTGTAGGTCCTTCTATCTGGAATGGTCTCCCGTTGGAGATACGCCTGTTACCTAGGGATAATTCATCTACGTTCTACAGGCTCTTTAAGACTTACTTGTATCACCGTGGTTGGACTGGGAGCGCCTCTGAGTAGGCTTCTTGAAGGGGCGCTATATAAATTCCTGAAATGAATGAATGAATGAATGAGTACAAAACACTAAGTTTTCACAGCTGCAATTGTAAGGCAGCGCTTTATAGGCGTACATCGTAATATCCGTCGTGTAGTACGAATCGAGTTGTAGGCTATAAATTGTACGCCGTGTAGACATTTCGCAGGAAATATAAATCCAAGGAGAGGCTCTTTATGATTGATCTAAATTTAGACTGGCTATTGGTGTTGGTCCTGCGAGGCCTTTTGCTTTACCAGCCTCGAACCCGTAATCTCCGCGTTATAGGTCTTCGCTCTAACCAATAGGCTACCGTGTCTGTACATTTCGCACTAAAATAGCGCTTTAGAACCTATGCTCATTCATTCATACGTTCATTCGAGAATTTATATAGCGCCCTTCAAGGAAACTACTCAGAGGCGCTCCTGACTCCAACGCGCCCAAAAAGAACAGTTTTGAGTTTAGTAAGGAAAGTTTCAGGCAGACTCCCAGGGTGTAGACGCAGCTCTAGAGGAAGACCATTCCAGATCACTGGGCCTGCCACAGAAAAAGCTCGGTTCTGCATAGTTGCGGTACGAGCATAAGGAACCAGAAGAACTTCTGTTTCTGCGGAGCGTAGGAGGCGACGCCCTGGGACAATCGTTTGGTAATTGTTCATACTCCCAGACAACTTACAACTATATATATCCTACATATTGTACTTGTAATTAGACATTTTATGTAAGGCTACTTCAATGGTAAACTCATCAGGGTCTTTCTCTGCGCTAGCCATGGTCCATGTCAAAGAGCAACAGACTAACAGTCTAGCAATCAGTCGATATCAGATCACCAGTTCAATCAATCAATCAATCAATCAATCAATCAATCAATCAATCAATCAATCAATCAATCAATCAATCAATCAATCAATCAATCAATCAATCAATCAATCAATCAATCAATCAATCAATCAATCAATCAATCAATCAATCAATCAATCAATCAATCAATCAATCAATCAATCAATCAATCAATCAATCAATCAATCAATCAATCAATCAATCAATCAATCAATCAATCAATCAATCAATCAATCAATCAATCAATCAATCAATCAATCAATCAATCAATCAATCAATCAATCAATCAATCAATCAAGCAAGCAAGCAAGCAAGCAAGCAAGCAAGCAAGCAATCAAGCAATCAAAAAAACTTTATAATAGCGCTTCTTGATATAGCGTTATTTACTTACTAGCTTACTTCCTACGTGTACCTACTAACTACTTTAATAGCCACACTCAGATTCTGTCACGTTAAGGACATCACGCTCTTCTTTCATAGAAAATGGCGTCTTTTCGATGCAAACGTCTCTTTGAAAATTTGCCGGTTTCAATGTCTTTAAACAGCGGTATAACAATAGATGAAGTAGTGGAAATATGTTTGTGAAATTGGGGAAAATAGGCGTCCATTTGCCCTCCCGAAAGAAAACCGGCGTTTGGGTCCATTACGGCAAACTATGCTACCGGTGATACATTTCACAATCACCTTTCAGCATGCCCAAGTGGAGCGGAGTCCATAATAGGACCCATATTCCCATATAGGACCCATATTCTCATATTGGACCCGTAAAGAACCCATATTATGGACCCCATCTATAATGTCCGCGGAAATGACGCTACGGTCAGTACATAATGTACAGTATGCGGTCAAATGCATTATACTGTTAGGTAACTAATAGACGTACCTCATTACCCGAGAGGTCGATATCAAGTCGGTAAGTCAGACGATAAGCCTAATCAACTTAGTCAGTCGATAAGCATGAGACTTAGCCGACTGAGTCGCTATGGCTAGCTCTCCAATTTAGCGACTCCGGGGGACTACGATCTAATACCCGTCGATATGCTGGCTGAGGATCCCTGGGAGCAAGAGATGATCAGTACTGTCAGACCCAATGATCGTTGTGTTAGTGTACCACGTAGTCAAGGTCAATTCTTTCCACTTGGCCAAGGGATGGGACAGAGATAGAGGCAATAGAGGGAAAGGTCAGAAGGAGAAATTGATAGAGATTTCGGTACAGGGAGAGAGCAGAGAGAGAGAGAGAGAGAGAGAGAGAGAGAGAGAGAGAGAGAGAGAGATAGACAGACAGACAGAGACAGACAGACAGACAGACAGACAGACAGACAGACAGACAGAGACAGAGACAGAGACAGAGACAGAGAGACAGAGAGAGACAGAGAGAGAGACAGAGAGAGAGAGAGAGAGAGAGAGAGAGAGAGAGAGAGAGAGAGAGAGAGAGAGAGAGAGAGAGAGGGAGAGAGAGAGAGAGAGAGAGATTGTTGGCGAGGAAAGGAGCTATAGAAGGCGGCCGGGGGACGCAGAAGAGCGGGAGAGGGAAACAACAGAGAATTGACCCAGAAAGGATATTTGGCCAAAGTAGCGCGCAGTTAATAATAATATGTCAACACGTTGAAACCAACAACAAACAGTTATTAATAGTAATAATATTTAATCTCATCAATCCAACTTCCATTTAAGCGATAATATGAGGAAAGCATTTTTTAGGAAGAATGCTGTACCCCTATTGATTTTGCATTTGTCCTATGATGTTTGTACACCAGAGTGCAGTCCTTCGGTTTAATAAAGAATACACTTAATTATTTAGTTGCTCTGAGCGGAATGAACTAGTACGCTATGCTGGATATATGACGGCCCCATAGTATAGCGTAGGCCTCTGATGATCGATGAAGAGAAAACAGCACACTGCCCATAGAATGAGAGACAGATAAGCACACTGCATTTCAGATTGTCATGTTGACACGTACTTCAAATGTCGGCGCGGTCGCACCTTGCTTTATAGGACCCATAATATGGGTCCTATTTCCTCATTCCACCCGTGTAGAGTCCATATGGATCTCATCTAATGCTCACGGAGATCCTGGAAATGCGCATATAATTATCAGTATATGCCGACAGTAATGACGTTCTTTTTCTATAACGACGACTTCCGCCCAGTGTCGTCTTATTCCATTGCACCTCTAATTACTTCGTATTCTCTTTGAATTAATGTCATTGTACTGTGGATTAATGAGTTCAGTTTCTGAGCTTCTGATGTATGTACCTGATGTGTTTGAAATGATGCGTTTGGTTCCTGGGTACAAACATCGAAACTGCTATGGTTTTTATCGGTGCATCTCCCCAACGATAGTAATAAATTCCTCCAAGTCTATCGATGTAATTGACGTAGTTCTGATAGTCGTCAGAAAGCCACAGCGAGAGTCGCGATATCTCAAAGTTGTTATAAAAAATCGTGTATCTTTTCCATTCGGAGAAGAAAGTGGGTCTAATTGAAGCATTTTTAATATAACGCTCGGCACTTTGCCACAGGTCTACAGTACAATCCCTCCTTTCATTATCCACAATTGTGTATCCGTATTGAAGACTGTGATTTTTCATGTACTCGAATATGTCGTAATCAATAGGGCTCATTATCTCAGAATCGTCATCAAGTCGCCAGGCATATTCAAATCCACGGATGATGGGCTGTTCGTAGAATAGTTTTGCATGAAAACGACACATGTGTCTGTATCCAAGAGGGAACTTGCAGGAACGCTGTGTGAGATTGCGTGGAAGGAAATCAGGCACCTGGAAACTGACCGTCTGGAAATACACCGGTGATTTTGTCCAAGATCTCAAGACGGTTTGGGCGGCATCGAAGTATGCCTCAGCTTCGTGAAATATAACAACAGGATACTGATGCTTTGCGTTGAAGTGCTTGTCCAGAAGAGCTAACGAGTTGAGCATCTTATTAAGCCTGTCATACCTGATCAAGAAGTAAATGAATGCCTTTGGCTTTTTCTTTGGCCATCGCATCAACTCGCAGCGCAGTCGAAGGCAGTCGTAGTCGCAGTCTGTGAAGCAGAGATGGACACGATTAGTTAAGTTGCAAAGCGATTGGAATTAGATTTAGCAAAATCTTGTAGCTAATCGATTAGAATTAGAATTAGCAGCAGCTAGTCAATAAGCAATTAGGATTAGATGAAGCGCCATGCACTCAGTCACTAACTTGTTTGTCAACTTGAACTTCGTCTTAACGTGACTGACGTAAGTTGCCTTTCAATTAGCAGTGATAATTTTACTGCATCTGTTACACTTCCATATTAATTTTGCTCTTCCTTTCGATACCACTTTTATCTCAATGCCATTAAAGAACGTTTCAGCAAATTCAGGATAATTTGTTCATCACCAGTCGACTGCGCAGCCATTGTGAGAAGCATATAGAGATAAGTTGATCTAATCGAAGAGCTTATCGTTTTGCGATTCGAATTAGCTAAAAATTGCTAATCAATTAGAAATAGAATTAGCATCAGGCGACAGCTACTTGATTAGAATCAGCTCTTTATCTAATCGATAAGCTAACTGATTAGAATCTAATCGATTTGTTACCCATCTCTGTTGTGAAGGTTTCGTTAAGCTGGCAGCTTTCTCGAACGTTTGTCGTACAGTTTTCGCTATTTATTGCGTCTACACATGCCATTCTTCTGGTAGTTGTGTCATTCAGGTGGTAGGTGGAGAAAGGCGTTGGCGGATAGTCCATCAACGAATAGCTTGCAGAGTGGAGGGCAACTCCGTGGTTGAACATCCAAGTCAGCGTTGTAGCGACCGACATAAACGATAGGAAGAACGCACACATCCAGAGTAGTTTCACCTTAGTGTTTCTACAGACAATAATTGTATAGGATATGTTAGATGACAGCAGAAACGGAAAGAAAGAATAGACTCAATAAAAAGAAGGTATAGTGGAAAAGTCCTTATTGATGATGTGGAAACGACTGAAGATACTCTAGGTGATTCAATAATTTAATCTCCACCACTGTTTATGATTAAAACTGCTTAAAGCAGTGGCTGATGAAGAAAACGCGGACACAATACGAGAGGACCAACGTAGAATATTTAAATGGTCACTGGACTGCAGTGCCGGATTAACTTTTTAGAGGCCTGGCGCAAACAATGCAACAAAACTAAAGTAGGCCCTCTATCCAATCAAATTATCAAAAAAATGGGGGAAAAATTAATTATATAGAAAAACATACTTTAATAATTTATGAACACAAAATGAAGCTGTGATAGGATCATAGGAGATTTTTTAATTTTACTTGTTACAGTTCAACTGTTCAAAAATGTTCGTCGAGTTTAAAAGTCTTTCCTTCGCGCTTTTAAAGTAGAGAAAGAATCAATGATATCTTGAAAGTCAAGATCTGTCAAGATTTCCGACTCAATGTTCAAAAGAGTTAAATTTGCCAATCTGTCCTGGCCCATTGTTGACCTCAAAGATGATTTTATGCGTTTTAAATGACTGAATGATCTTTCTCCACTGCAGTTACTTACAGGCAAAGTTAAGTAAATACGTTTCTGCCAACCGGACTCAAATTTCTTCATTTTCTTTAGGCCTACTTATTTTATTTTTGTAAAAATTAAAATTAAAAAAAGAAATAAGCAGCTACATAAACACTAAATAGTAGATAATAATATTACATGGAACATACACTGTGTCGTCTGTACCGTACGCATATCTATATTTTATTTGGTGGTGAGGTCGATCCGCGCATAAATTGATTACGTCATACGTCATCATTACAGTACACAATTAATTAGTACGTCATCATTATAGTAGTAGTACTGTAGAAGGCCTGTTTTTATAATGCCACCAAACTTTATATGCAATGCTTGTTTTAGAAATTAAACATTTTAAATAAGCCGGACTGTGACTTATATAAACAAATTCGATCGGATAATCGGATTTCTCAATGTTTTTTAAATTTTTACCCCCGAAAGAAGGCCTGGCGCAAGTGCGCCAGTTGCGCCATAGTTAATCTGGCACTGCTGGACTGGAACATGCTTTTTGAATTCAAGGAGAGTGCTCAGTGATGCAGAATGGGTACGTTAAAGAAAGAGTTTCCGTTTCAAATGAGGTGTAAGGGGGATACGCATTTAGGGGGATACTCTAAATGCACAGCCCCATCCTACGACAGTCGTTAGACGGGTGGCGATGTATAATTTGTGTGGGCGCGATGGTGTAGGGGTTTGTTCGGTGCCTTGCAGCCGGAGGGTTGCGGGTTCGAATCCACCTCAAGCCGCCGCGTAGGGACCCTGGGCAAGTCCTTCACTCGCAATTGCTCATGCGCTTCGGCTTGAAACTCCGATTCAGTGTCCGCGCTGTAGTCGGGAGCGCCTCTGAGTAGAAATCTTGAAGGGGCGCTATAACAAGTGCACATACAATGCCATACATACATACATTCATGCATAATAAATGTATTAGTTTTATTTATTCTGATAGGAGTTATAGATCTAAGTTATATATAATGTCTTGTCTATTCACCCTGACGAATTCTTCTGTTGGTCACAGCAGCGTAGCCAATAACAGACACCTCCTGCTCTTCCCCGAAGACATTTGCATCTACTGTTCGACTTGCGATTCCAGGAGCGTTCCAGCTGCGATGGAAAACGGATTTTACTCTTTTTATCAACCGAAATAAGGTTTTTACTGGAGCGAGATGGTGCGCTTTCATCGTCTGCCAAATAATTAAACAACAGAAGGCTCAAGTTACTGTACTGTTCGCAATTACTGTTTCCTAAACAAGATAAGACAAGAAATAAGAAGGTAAGGTCTCCATTGTAAATGTATTTACTATTAGAGTATCTAGTATACACGTATTTACAGTCTTAGAAAAAAATAGTTATTATGTTATGTAACGCGAATCTGGATAGTCCTAGATAGGAAAAGCTATATTCATCGGATATAGCCTATATGTAGGCTATTTATTCTGCTGTGTCGCTGTATGCATACATACATACATACATACTGTATATATATAATATATATAATATATATATATAGTAGTTCTAGCGCTACACTTTAATTTAGGACAACTGTTCTCTAACAATTGCATGACTCGGGAGTTTAAAATAGCCATGCAATGCCAGCAATGCATGCGATGTAAGTTAATGTAGGTTTAATAAATCTATAAACGTCGCACAAAAACTGCGACAGAAAGACCAATTTATATACCACCACTATACCCCATCAATTCTTAGCAGCCTGCGACGTGATCTTCTCGGCCTCGCTTTGCTCTTTTTTCCGCAAACGCTTGATGACCATTGTGTAGGCCTACCACTAGGCCTACTAATTTATCAAGAGTCAGGTCGTTGGGTCAATAGTCATCAAGAGTCAGGTCGTTGGGTCCCTTTCAATGCTATGTCAGAATCCTGGATTCAGACAGAGGTGAGAGCGCGTTGGAAAGCGATTAAGGGGGTCACAGTAGTCACAGCTCGAACGATGGTGCAGGATGATTGTGCAAGCTATAGGACAATTTAAAAGCTATTCGTCCATGATTAGCTAAGTGCCGGTGCCGACCTGAAGGTTCTATAGCATTTTGGTCAATGCAGTTGCTAAGATAAAAAAAAGCGGAACTAAAACACAGAGTTACATACCTAGACATTCCATTTCGATATGTCACATGAATCAGTGCAAGCAATGTTAACTGTAAAAGCACACTGCACGTTAAATGAAAACATCAATTCTTCACCTAACTCGTTCCTGAATTCGTTGTGATTGAAGAGTGGCAGCTGTTTGACCACGTGATCATCGACCGGGCCATCAAACAGTGGAGTCCACGTCTACGGTCGTGTTTCCGTGAACAAGGAAAATATTTTGAACACCAGATGCTTCCTAATGGCTCTTGTATGTTGGAAACTTCCCTTTTTCAGTACTGCATCTCAAACGTTCATAAACTTGACAAATTCACCAACATTTCCAAACGGCGTTAGAATTTGGTGGTGATATGGCTACTGTTGCTGTATTTAAAATTTCAGGCAAATACTAAATGTTTTGACCGAGTTATGACACTTTATCTTGGGGTCTACTTATCATCGGGTTCGCATTCAGACAACATTTAAAATAAACCCGTTTGGTAATAATTACCATACGGGTTAGCTTATAAGTTATAAGTTGTCTGGAATAATTATAAGCAATTATTGTTCTTTTACTCAGCGCTAGCTATGGTCTTTATCGTAGATATATGCTAGATATATTTGAGCATTGGATAAAACGTGTAATTTGTAACATGGAAAGGGTGAATCCCATCCTACACGTTGATACTATTCGCTAATCGGAATGCATTTTCCTAGTTCACTTTGCACCTAAAGGCAAGTCTTCCTCACTCTGCTTATACACGCACATAGCGTTTTAGAATCTCCTCCGTCTCTAATTGAGTTGCAGCATGTTGCCATTTCCTTATTAATTGTTCGATAAGTCATTTGATTCTGTTGAGAACAAACGGCGATGCAAGCAGAGTTCGCACCGACTTAATTATTGATCAATTGTAGGGCTGTTAACGATTAAAATATTTTTAATAGTTAACTATTTAAGAATTAACGATTAATTAGCCTAATAGTTAACTTTTTATTAAACGCATTCCAATAAGTAATGACAAATACAAAATTAACATTATTTATGGTTTATCTTTTAACAGCATTATTAATATTTAATTATTTACCGCTAGTTAGTAATTACTACTTACTTGGTAGTTAGTAGCCAAGTTATTTGTTCATATTAGTTGTCTTGTTTATATTTTTCAGTTCAAATGTCTCCCTTCAACCAATTACGTAAATAAACCAGCATGTTAGCACTGCTAGGTTGTAGTGAGCAACGCGTCATCATCATCATCAGCATCAGCAGCAGCAGCAGCAGCAGCAGCAGCACAGCAACGCCACAATCATCATGAATGGGGGTTTAGGTGAATCGTTAACACTCCAGCACGAAGAGCAGAAGATCAGCGTGGACGCGGGATCGATTCCCGCTACCCTCCCAAAGGTCGAGACTTCGAGTCAGCCTTTCATTCGCCAGATGACGTTGGTAAAATGAGCAGTAGTACAGATGGGCGCTGCCTTGCATGGCTGTCATACAGTTAAATTCGACTTCTGTAAGAACTTGTGATCATCCGTTCACACTATGACTTGTAATCATACTGCGTTCATGTCAATTTGAATCAATAGACGAAGATTATTATTATTACCCCACAGCATCTCTGAAAACTATTCTTTTCAGCCGTGGTTGGGCCGGGAGCGCCTCTGAGTAGACATCTTGAAGGGGCGCTATATCAAGTTTCATTGATCGATGGATTGATTGATTGAGCATCATCATCTCCAGCAACATCAGAAGTCATCGTCGTCATCAGCATAATCATCATTAGCATCCATCGTCATTGTCGTCATCACTATGTTTTTTAATATTTGCTTGAGTCACTTGAGTACCTAATGTCACCGATGTGACGTTTCTTATTACTTTGTGCTAATTTGTTATTCTTTGGTGTGAATGTCCAAATGTCTTCGTTATATGATTAGCCTATGTCTTACGCAGACGAAAATCACACATAAAAACAAGTTATTGCTCTGTTGCTCTAGACGAGGACTATACATTTCATGAACTCTGCGATCCTGCAATGACCGAACGATTGATGTATAATCCAGAGCCAGACGCTAATCTAATACCTGTTCGTTACAGGCAATAACTCAAAATGTATTTATTTATTTATTTAAGCAAATTTCTATAGCGCCCCTTCAAGGATGTCTACTCAGAAGCGCTCCCAGCCCAACCCCGATCGAACAGGACAGTCTTAAGAATAGTGAGAAATGAAGCAGAGTGGCCAGCAGGTAGGGAGGAGCCCATGCCAGGTCGGTCGAAGGGCCAGCCACAGAGAAGGCGCGACGCTGCCTGAAACAGTCCGCGAACGAGGAACAATGAGCTCAGCCTGTGCAGCTGAGCGGAGAGAGCAGCGGCGCTGGAAAATCATTTCATAAGCTCAGGCCTATCAAGATATTTAGCATTAAAAGCATAAGTGCACGGAATTCACGCTGGCCTGCTATCTATCTGCTATCTGGGGCGGAAAGACTGTTGAATGGTAAGACGCTGGCACGAAGATGAGAAGGACGCGGGTTCGATACCCGCGAGCCCCATAAGGTTGACTCAGCCTTCAACTCTCCAGGAGGTTGGAGGCGAGTATAATATGAGCAGTAGGACAGATGGGCTTCTTGCTGGCTGTCATACAGTTAAATTCGACTCGTGTTAAACTTGTTATCATCTGTTACTACTGTATCATTAAATCTTACTGCATACTTGTCATGATTGTACAAAGGACATAAAGGCAAGAATAGCAAAGGCAAAGGGAGTTATGGCAGGACTAAATTCCATCTGGAATAGTAAGCAAATTAGTTATAGGACAAAGCTGAATGTCTTGAAAACATGCGTGTTTAGTACAGCTCTTTATGCGTGTGAGGCTTGGACAATTAAAAAGACTGATCATGATAAAATCCTGGCTTTTGAAATGTACTGCTATAGAAGAATATTGCACCTGAATTGGACAATGAAGGTGACAAATAAGGAGGTCCGAAGAAGATTACACATAAAGGAAGATCTAATACAGTCAGTAATGAGAAGGAAATTTGGCCTGTTTGGGCATATATGCAGATTTGCAGAATGGACAATAATAGAAAAATAAAAACTGTCATGATGGGTATGATGGATCATGGATGGAAGTGGACGAAGAGGAAGACCTAGCAGGGAATGAACTGATGACATCAGGGATTGGTGCAAACAAGACCTGCACAGTTTGAGTGTATTGGCGCAAGACAGAGGATTATGGAAACAAATGACGAAATTTGCATTGGACACCTACGGGCTTTCGGCCCATGGATCCTGATGACGATGATGATGATGATGATGCATACTTGTCAATTTGAATTAATAAACAAATATAAATTTAAAAAATAAATATATATATCTTCGCCTGAGAATTATCTTATCTTAGTGTATCACCATTTTTCAAAATTCCGCGAAAAACGAGGTAGACGTTTTGGTAGCATTGGACGGAAAAATAAGAAATTCAGTGCAATGAGGACGGCATTGTCAAATTACAGTTCACGCACAGACGTCATAATAACCATGTTTATTGACAAGCTCACTGACAAACCGCAGTAAGTAACATTGAAACATGATGGTACAAATTTCATGATCTTGTTGAGCACGTGTCTTGACAGCCTGTTAAGAGCCCAATCATTTCACGGTGCTCTATAGGCAGTGGAAGGCTGAGTCGACCTAGTGGGGCTAGTGGTATCGAACCGCGTCTTTTTTTCAAGAACTAATCGCTCTTCAAACAAGAGTGTTACCATTTGTCCAGAAAGGCATCGCGGTCGTCATTATCGCAATTGATATGATATGCACAATAACGAATAATGAATCTTGTTCACTCTTTCATGGCGACTCAACGAAACGTAGCAAACACAATCGGTTTGAAATAGGCACCCAAGCAAATATAGTCCTCCTTCAGAAGAATAATTATTTCAAACGGGCTGATAAATGCGGTTATGGCGACCATATTAAGGCAAGTAAGATACTTTCTATGAATTTGTGAACGACACTAAACTTCTGGTCTCTTCAAATTCTACCTTTAGCTTGAGAAACAATGTCGCTAACATCCGAAATCAGATTCGAACGAATTATGTCAAAGGCCATCTAGCCTTTTACATCATACAAATCTAAATCTGCAATTAGATATATATGTAACAGAACAAGCAGCATTGAAATAGCTAGTTTAAATTACATGACGTCTACTAAAGCCTACTTAATCAATTGTTCAATAAGTTAATTGAATCTGTTGAGCACGCAAAAGAATGTAAGCACGGTTCACACAGACTTAATTTTCAATGTTAGTCCGTTGCTGCTGCTAAACAATTGTCATGCGAAACAAAACAAAATGAATAATTACAAACATCAAAGTGAATCCATGACCACCATTATCACCGTATCACCACCACACCACACCACACCACACCACACCACACCACACCACACCACACCACACCACACCACCACCACCACCATCATCATCATCATCATAAGCAATATTGTCATCAGCATTATCAACATCGTCAGCGTCAGTCATGGCGATGATGACCTCATCGTGGTCGTCGCCATCACTATACTTTTATATTTACTTAAGTAGCGCCCAATTTCTTAATGAGTGACCGAGTGCCTAATGTCACCGATGTGACATTTCTTATTCCTTTTTGCTAATTTGTAGATCCTTGGTGTGAATATCTAATGTCTTTGAAATGATGAGTTTGGTTCCTGGGTACAAACATCGAAACTGCTATGGTTTTAATAGGTGCGTCTCCCCAACGATAGTAATAAATTCCTCCAAGTCTATCGATGTAATCGATGAAGTTCTGATAGTCGTCGGAAAGCCACAGCGACAGTCGAGATATCTCGAAGTTGTTATAATAAACGACGTACTTCCTCCAGTTTTCAAAGAAAGTTGCGTTTATCAGATTACTTCTAATGTAAAGCTCAGCGCTTTCCCATAAATCCACTGTACAATTTCGAGATTCACCACTAACCACAGCGTAGCCATACTGAAGATCATTCTTACGCATATACTGGAATACATCATATTCAATTGGCTGCAGTATCTCAGAATCATCGTCAAGTCGCCAGACATATTCAAATCCACGGATGATGGGCTGTTCGTAAATTAGTTTCGCATGAAACCGACACATGTGTCTGTATCCTAGACTCTTATAGCAGGAACGCTGTTTCAGATTGCGTGGAAGGAAATCAGGAATTTCGAATTGAACAGTTTGAAAGTACACCTTTGACTTGGACATTAGTTTTATACTGCTGCGAATAAGATCAGCGAATTGATGTTTCTCATGAAATATTACAACTGGATAGCGGAAAGCTTTATTAAAATGCCTATCCAAAGTCTGTAATAATCTCCATGTTGTCCAGGGTTCCTCAAATTTCACGAGTAGATAAATGAATGCCTTCGGCTTTTCCTTTGGCCAACGCTGCAAGCGAGACTGCAGCAGACGACAAACGCTATCACAAGGTTGCAAATCCCTCAATTGCAACTCATGGTATCTTCTGATTTTTGTTGCGGTTATGTTTGAGTAGCTTAGCTCGAAAACAAGACGCAAACTGTCCGGTTCCTCGAAGTCATTTCTCATGGAGATCAGGATCGCAAGGAGACACACAATAGACAACGGACAAGAAAGAAATAGGATTCGTTGTTTCATATTTCTGCAATTAAAACATTATTGCGGCATGATTAAGAAGCGAGTTTATAGAAATTCAGTTGTATGGCACCAACTAAGATTGCAGGAATGATATTGTACAAAAAAGTTTATAGTTAAAGTAACAGTTGTAACGTTAGAGTTAGTGAAATTAAAGGTATTGGAGTGAGTGAGGCATGGAAAAGACTTCTACAGAAGTCGTAAGACCAAAAAGATCAGGAAAATACTATTACAAAAGGCTTGGATAGCACGGGAGGTAAAAAATAAGATAATGGAGAAGAGCAATTAAAGCACTGACAAATTTTCCGAAGTTAAGTACGAAATGAAGAATGGACTTGACCATAAGAATGCTGGAATACCCGAGAAATTTAGTATACGTACGTGAATAAAGTAATATCTGCAATAATGCAAGAAAGAAGGAAATATAAATTTAGAGCAGAAGTTCTCAAGAAATTTAAGAAGGACAACAATAGTTTCTGCACCTACAGTGTGTTGGAGGACACCAGCCAAAAACGGAAAGAAAGAATGGGGTCAATGAAAAAGAAGAAGGTAGTGGAGAAGTCCTTATGGATGATGTGGATGCGACTGACATACTGTAGGTGACGGAATAATCTAATCTCTGTAATTGTTTATTATAAAAACCGACCAAATCAGTGGCTGATGAAGAAAACGCGGAGATACTGCGAGAAGACCAACGTAGAATATTTAAATGGGCACAGGACTCTAGCATAATTATGCTATTTAATTTAAGAAAAGGGCTCGATGATGCATTTGGAGAAGTTAAAGAGATAACGTATCAAATGAGACGTAAGGTATTGAAAGAGAGTGAACAGTACCAGTTTACCAGCAGATGTAGAATAACAAGCTACCAACTCTTGTATACAACAACAACAACAACAACAACAACAACAACAACAACAACAACAACAACAACAACAACAACAACAACAATAGTAATATTATAAAAAATAATAATAATCACAATAATAATACAAAATAAAAAAATATTTAAATATTAAAAAATTAAAATAATAATAATAATATTAATAATCACAATAATAATAATAATCACAATAATAATAATAATCTTCGTTTTTTTATTCAAACTGACATGAACGGCTGAACGCAGTATGATTACAAGTCCTGGTATGAACGGCTGATCACATGTTATTAGCCTACAGGAGTCGAATTTGTCTGTATGCCAGCCTTGCAAAGCGCCTATCTTCCCTACTGCTAATTTTACTAACGCCATCTGGCGAATGAAAGGCTGAGTTTACCTTTGGGAAGGTAGCGCGTCCGTGCTGGTCTTCTGCTCTTCGTGCCGGAGTGTTAGGCTAACCATTCACCAAAAGCCCCTCCCAAAGCATTTCCAGTGCCTTTTAACAAGGACCATCTTCAGGTTGTTGGTTTCAGGCACTAGCACTATTTATCTTATGATAACGCATTATGCATTAATATGTACAAGATCTTACACATGGTTTCCAGAACTCAGCAAGAACGTGCTCCCAAGTATCTTTGTGATCTGATGCGTAGGCCCAGCTCTGCTGTTTCTCTTCGTCCTATCCGCTCTCTAGACTGTCTGGATCGCTTTGTCCCTCGGACAAGGACTGGTATATTGGTCCAACATCGCGCCTTCGCTTTGTGGGTCCCTCCTAGTGGAATGACCATCCCCACTTAGGCCTAACGCTCAAATATTTTGGCTGGGATCTTTCCCTTATCTGCCCGCTGCCTGAAGGCTTTTTTATTCCCTCGGGGCTGTCACGCTGAGAGCGCCTCTGAATGCCTTATAACCTACTGTTAGAGGCGCTTACACATTTTCAAATACAATACAGCACAATACAATATGTCAATGCAATACAAACAATTACGGTATCTATGAACAATGATGACCTATTATAGGATAAATCTTCTGCGGCGCAAAATCCGCCGGAGAATTACTATTTTCGAAGGCGGAAGAGCTTTGCGCATGTGCAACCCTCGGAGCATGCGCATTATTAAATATGCGTTTCTTCTATAAATTGGCGTCGTGGGGTCGGTAAGGATCAGATTAGGCGCTGTGACGGTCGGTTAGGGTCAGGGCTAGGGTTAGAGACGTCATTAGATAAAATGTGGAAACTATTTCCGCCGCAGAAGTAAGTTTTCGCGGGTTGCGTGGCGGCATTTACCGCCGCAGAAGCACCGCGCATGGGCTACAATAAAACCTCAAATGAAGGGTTGATCTAACGAGTAACGAGCGTAAGATCCAACGCTCTCTTGAAGCTCGAAGTCTCTAGACTGATTGATTAGTTGATTAATTGTTTAATTAATCCCACTACTGGGACTGTTATCAACGAAGACACGAGGTCGACTGTTGAAAACAAAGTGAAAATTTGACTCACATGGATAGACGCCATTTTAGCTGCATGTTGTCGTCTGATTCAAAGATTGGTCTGATTAGGCTGAGGACACAGAAAACGTAATAATGACGTCATTCATTCACAACGAGGCAAAGCACGGCCTTCTAAAAATAGGCCTAATGTTGTATTTATAAGGTCGTGGGCAAGGTCACTTCCATATTAGTCCTAGCTTTAAGCCACACTATTACAAAAGTCAATAAACTGCTACAAAACATGGTGGACTTCGTTTTTGTCTATTTATTGTAAAATGAATTACACGCAAAGTTTAATTAATAATAATAATAATAATCTTCGTTTAATTTCAAACTGACACAACGCAGAATGATTACAGTGTACAATTATGCAATTCTTAACTAGTTAACTACTAACAGAACAGACAGCCTGCAATACAACGGCGCTAATAGCAGCCTACAAAGCATATCCGACCTACGGGGCTCGAACTCACTACCTCTCGCACTCTTCGCCAGCTCTTATCCAACGCGCCACCGGGCCCCCCCCCAAATTTATTAAATTTGTGTCTGTTTAATTCTGTGTCTATTAAATTTACCGGATCACAATTATTTAATTCATAGTTCGTGAAAAGACGAAAGATTATTGTTTTGTGTAATCGAAAATCATAAGCATAGGCCTTTTCTAATCTTTGACTGTTAGGCTTAAAGGATGTGTCTTACGCAGACGAAAATCACACATAAAAAGGTATTAATCGGTTGGTCTAGAGGAAGCATATCCATTTCATGAATTCTGCTATCCTGCAATGACCGAGCGGTGGATTGGGCCAGTCTCTCGAATCTAAACTTGACCGTTGCATAGGCCTATTAGGCTATGTCCTCAACATAATCTCATAAGCGTATGAAGATAATTAGCATTAAGACGTAAGAGTGCATGAAATTCTCACTGGCCTACTATCTATCCTCACTGAAAGCTGCTAATTTCTACCGATGACCGAATGAGAAAAGGAACCATAGGCTAGGAGGCTACAGTGAAGCAAGGCATTGATGTAATATGCACAATAGGCTTAACGAGTAGGCCAACCTGGCCAACTGAATCTTGTTCACGCTTTCACGGCGACTCAACGAAACGTAGCAAACACAATCGGTTTGCAATAGGCATGTAAGAAAATACAGGCCTCCTATAGGGGCATTTCAAAGTACGGCTGCCAACCGTCTCGGATTCGCCGGGACAATCCTGGAATCGGTCTTTTGCGTCCCGTATCCCGGATTGATCTCGAATTGTCCCGAAATTTGGTGTAGATATCCACTTAATCAAATGTTGTTTTTGTTTCGCCCCCTAAACTCGACAAGTTGTAGCCTACAATGAATTTTACGTTCTGCGCTCTATCAGACCCGACGTTGTTGACTCAACATGGGATGTTGGACAGGGCTGGTTTGAAGTCTGCAAAACTTAACAAGCCACTGACACTCAGTTGCTTAGCTGTTTGCCTTACTCAGTTGCTTAGCTGTTTGTCAGTTTCCGTTTCCAACGCTTTTTGCGAGAGTGTTCCGCACTATGAACGACGACGACGACCTGTTGTTGACAATCGCAATTGCCTGAACAGTGAACACCGACCTTTGCTAAAGCGGAACTATTGACAAATTTATTTAACATTACAGGTAGGTTCCTACTGAGACTTTGTACGCCGTGATCTGTAATTGCTTAAAACGACCCCAATTCACCAGGAGTTCAAGTTTAAGCGAAGTTCCCGCTCTCCCATCGAAGACCCTATGATATCTGCAATCTGCATTCAATTATAGGCTAAGTCTTATTCATGCTGGAATTTAATAGACGTTTTTTCTTGAAGTCGATTCTATTTTTAAATATAGGCCACTTCTCTTTTGATGATTTGACTGCAATAATTATTAACGACTATTTTCAGTAGACTGTAAGTAGATCCTGTTTAATCATAGAACGAGTATGCGCATATTACGAATATTAAGACTTTTAGAAATTTACGAATTTTGATGAATATTAAAATGGCCAACGAATATTAAAAAAATTCAAAGTTAGTTTGATTCTTAATTCTTCAAAATCCGGGATAAATTGTACAAAATTTAGTGCTAAAAACTAGGCGTTAGAACAGTTACATGTTACAGTTACTCATCCTATATCAGTAGCTTCGCATAGTTTATTGTTCAAGTCTCAATAGGCGATGTGGGCCGATCATGCGTTTTGCCGGAATTTGCCTCCCCTTGAAAAATGCCGCCTTAGACAGCCGCCTATATCTCCTATACCTAAGGCTGGCACTGAGCGGCGTAGCTATTTGCCATTTAGGCCCTGACGAGTGACATCAATTTTAAAACAATATACAGCGACTTTATAACGAAGCGCCTCATTGGAACTCATTGAAACGTGAATCTTATTCATAATAATGGGCATTAATGGCATTACCCATACTGAGTGTGGGGTTTTCGGAGATAGGAGATCTAGACTGCAGAGAGAGAGAGACACACACACACACACACACTCACACACGGAGACAAAAAGAGACAGAAAGACAGAAACAGACGGACTGAGAGTGAGATACGTCATAGAGAGACGGACAAAGCCAGACTGAGAGTGATTGAGAGGGAGAGGGAGACAGCGAGAGCGAGAGAGAGATCAGAGAGAGAGAGAGAGAGAGAGAGAGAGAGAGAGAGAGAGAGAGAGAGAGAGTGTGAGAGAGAGAGAGAGAGAGAGAGAGAGAGAGAGAGAGAGTCTTTGAATCGGTTGAACAAATTTGACCTAAATCTGCCTGTAACATTATACACAAAGTTTATCATTTATTTGGCTCTCACCATGTGAGAGTGAGATACGTCATAGAGAGACGGACAAAGCCAGACTGAGAGTGATTGAGAGGGAGAGGGAGACAGCGAGAGCGAGAGAGAGATCAGAGAGAGAGAGAGAGAGAGAGAGAGTGTGTGTGAGAGAGAGAGAGAGAGAGAGAGAGAGAGAGAGAGAGAGAGAGAGAGAGAGAGAGAGAGAGAGAGAGAGAGAGAGAGAGAGAGAGAGAGAGTCTTTGAATCGGTTGAACAAATTTGACCTAAATCTGCCTGTAACATTATACACAAAGTTTATCATTTATTTGGCTCTCACCATGTGCATGAATCACCATTCAAATTCAGCGCACAAATTATACTTTTATTGTATGAATGTTACCAAAAACGTTGTGTGAGCGTCCTCCCGCCTCGGCACCACAAAACTTGTGTGAGCTTCTGCGCCTTTAGCTCTATAGGTTGCCGGGACCCCTGATCACACATGTTCTTAATTAGTAGTCTTAAACTAGTTGTAAACAAAGCAAAAACAGTGACGTCGTCAGCGAATATTTACGAATATTTACGAATATTAAAAATGCCCTGATATTCACGAATATTTACGAATACTAAAACATGAAGTCACGAATTCTCGTTCTATGGTATTAATTAGGCTGACGCAATACTCGTTACATTCAGTGATGGGGACAGAGTCAATTGTTAATGGCACACTGAGTGACTGCATGTGGCAAATCAAAAGTTGGCAGCCCTATCTCAAAGTGGCCGATAAATGCGGATATGGTGACCATATTGAAGCAAGTAAGATATTTTCTATGAATTTGTGAACGACACAAAACTTCTGGCTTCTTCAAATTCTACTTTTAGCTTAAGAAACAATTTCGCTAACATCCAAGATTAGATTTGAATCAACTGAGTTAAAGACCACCTATACCTTTTTATATCATACAAATTTAAATTTGCATTCCACAGAAAATTAGATCTCTATGTGACAGAACAAGCAGCGTCGAAATAGCTAAATAGTTTTAATTGCTAAACGTCTTCTACTTAAGCTGACTTCATAAATTGTTCAATAAGTTCATTGTAGGCTATCTGTTGCGCACGCAAAATAAGCTTAATGTAAGCACAGTTCACACAGACTTAATTTTCTATGTTAGCCCGTTGCTACTGCTAAGTAATTGTCGTGCGAATTGTCATCGTCATCGCTATACTCTAGGGCTGCTAACTTTTGATTTTGCCATTCCGGGACGCCCGTAGTTACTCGATATGCCATTGTCAATTTACCATGTCCACGTCACTGTAGGCCTATGTAAAGAATGTTGCGTCAGCCTAATGTAGGATCTACAGTCTACTGAAAAATATTTAATGGTCGTTAATAATTGCAGTAAGTCATCAAAAGGCAAGTGGTCTATATCAAAAATTAGAATCGACTTCATGAAGAAAACGTTTATTTCCAGTAACCTGTCCGGTTAACCAGGCTTATGGACCCAACATGCACGAGCGAAGTTCATTATATACAATTATACATGCATGTATTGTAGATTTCAGATGTCATTTATTGGGTCTGCGCCGGGAAAGCAGATCTTCTCTTAAACTTATACTTCTGCTGAGCTGAAGTCGTAGAACGCAGCACATGTCATATTAAAATTTATTTTTGTCAATAGTTCCGCTTGAAAAAGGTCGGTGCTCAGACAATTGCGAATGTCAGACAACAGGTCGCTTCCAGTGCTGAACACTCTCTCGCAATAAGCGTTGGAAACGGGAACTGACAGAACGCAGGACATAATGCTAAGTAATTGAGCGTCAGTGGTTTCTAAAGTTTTGAAGACTTCAACCCAGCGCTGTCCAACATCCGATGTTGAGCCAACAATGTCAGGTCTGACAGAACGCAGAACGAAAAATCCATCGTACAACTTGTCTAGTTAAGTGTGCGAAAACAAGAACAACATTAAATTTTGGTGAAGTGGATATCTACACAAAATTCCGGGACAATTTGGGACCAATCCGGGACACGGGACACACAAGGCCGATTCCGGGAATTCCTGTCCAGGCGAATCCGGGACGGTTGGCAGCCTTACTATACTCTTATCTTTTCTTAAGAAGTTCTCAATTTCTTAATAAGTGACTGAGTATCGGTGACATTTTTTATTCCTTTTTCTAATTTCTTTTTCCTTGGTGCGAATATCCGATGTCTTTGAAATGATGCGTTTGGTTCCTGGGTACAAACATCGAAACTGCAATGGTTTTAATCGGTGCGTCTCCCCAACGATAGTAATAAATTCCTCCAAGTCTATCGATGTAATCGATGAAGTTCTGATAGCCGTCAGAAAGCCACAGAGATAGTCGCGATATCTCGAAGTTGTTATAATAAATCGTGTTTCTTTTCCATTCGGGGAAAAAAGTGGGTTTTATGGAAGCATTTTTAATGTAACGCTCGGCATTTTCCCACAGGTTCACGACACAATTCTTATTTTCATTATCCACAATAGTGTATCCGTATTGGAGACTGTGGCTTTGCATGTACTCGAACAAGTCGTATTCAATAGGGCTCAGTATCTCAGAATCATCGTCAAGTCGCCAGGCATATTCAAATCCACGGATGATGGGCTGTTCGTAGATTAGTTTTGCATGAAAACGACACATGTGTCTGTATCCTAGATTCCAGTCGCAAGAAAGCTGTTTGATATTGCGTGGAAGAAAATCAGGAATTTTGAATTCAACAGTTTGAAAGTACATCTCTGACTTGGACAATAGTTTTATACTGCTGCGAATATCAACAGCGAATTGATGTTTCTCATGAAATATTACAACTGGATACCGGAAAGCGTTATTGAAATGTTTATCCAAAGTCCCTAACAATATCTGCATTGCCGAGAGCTTCTCAAATTTTACGAGTAAATAAATGAATGCCTTCGGCTTTTCCTTTGGCCAACGCTGCATGTGACCCTGCAGCAGACGACATTCGCTATCACAATGTTGTAAATCTGTCAATTGCATCCCATCGGTTACTCTGATTTTGTGTTCGTTTCCTGCGTCTTCTGACCATATCGTTGACTGTCCAGTTGGTGTGATAATTTCTGTGTAACCGCATATTTCTGATTCGTTTGAGTGATTCCTCATTAAGATAAAGATGATAAGGAGGCAGACAATTGAAGCTATCCATGCACATCTCCAGAGAAGTAGGACTCTGCATTTCATATTTCTGAAATTTAAACAATATTGGTGCATGGTAAGAAAGCACGCAGACTGAAATTTGCTTGTAGTAGCAGAAAGGACAGAACAGACTCACCTATATCAAAATAACCACCAAATTCAATTGACAAAATTTTTATGGTAACAAAACCTTCATAAACCAATTTGATATTTCGTTATAATTATCAGTCAGTGTGTGTGAGCTGAGCAATTGGAAAACAGATTTTAAACTGACAGACTAGTGTAAGAAACGATAAATGTGAACAGCACGTATTTACAGAATTATTAATCTTTTAAATTGGCATTGATAATGACAATTGATTTGCAACTTTTCTTCTTCTACGTAACTATAGTGAAGAACTCATTTAGAATCATATTATTGGAATTTAAAAGTTGAATTACTTTTGGAGGTTGTCAAACTGTCCTCGCCAATTGAAACCCTGAATTTCTCTAGGAGAGATTTCCTCCTTTTGGAGGGAGGGAGGGACGGAGGGACGGAGGGACGGAGGGAGGGAGAGCTCTCATCTTCTATCCTGGCCTTCAGGCAATATTAATAAAAGAATATTCTTATCTGTTTAATATGAAATAATGTAAACTAATGTAGTACATAAAATACGTAGCTTCGTTTCAACGTTATACCTGTAACGATCGATCCGTTATACTGCTACTCATTTTACCATAGGCCCATGGGGAGGGAGTGGAAGGCTGAGTCAACCTTATGAGGCTAGAGGGTATCGATATTGATACAAGAATTACGCACGTACGGATTATAAAATTAGATCAAATCATCTGGTGCACGTTGAGAAGGAATTCGACGCATACTGGTCGGTAGATCGAGACGCAATCGGGAACCGACGGAGCCTTAATAGTGCACTAGTGCATCTATTATTATATGTAGCTTAACCCGTCCAAAGATCCGCGTCGCTCCTCCCCAGCTTAGACGCCGTCGGGCTGCAGACTGCGTACACAGTCCCATAACTCAATGTAGGCTAATTCAGGAAGCTTTCGCGTATTATAATTGGTCAAAACGACACGCGATGAAAACACCATAAAACGTACAAATCCGCAGCAGAATCGACGAATAAGACGTGTATAAATTATATACAGGCCTACGCCAACTCGACGCCAGGAAACTCCAACATGTTAAAAAGTTGTCCTTCTAAGCTAGTTCTGCGTCCAGACAAAACAATCGGCCTAAATGAGAGAGAGGGCAGGAGCAATCACAATTCTCTCAAACTTGTCATGGCTTTGTTCCCATAATCGAAAGCATTTTCTAATATCCAGGACGTTACTGCGATATGTTACTTGTAGCCAGACTATTACTGAATTCAATCATTATGAACAGCTGCAAAACATGGAAGAATGCATTTTGTTAATTAATTGTAAAATGGCCTACATGAAAAGTCAAATAACTTACCAGCTCAGATCGTTTCAGTAAAATTGATGGTTCAGGAAAAGACAGAAGATAGGGCCTATACTTCTATCCTGTTTATTCAAAACGAAGTGACAAGCGGACCTCCAGAAGGATCTCAAGTTTCGAATACTCAGCGGGCCGCCAATCACGTGTCACGTAATTCTAGAACGTTGCTGCTGTCATAATTAACATGGCGGCCGTAGCACAGTTTATTTAAAAAATGACGCCGGGCAAAAGTTTTTAGTTTTAACGAGTTAGAAAATTGCAAGAAACAGTATGAAACGAGTAAATTTACTAATCGTACAATGCGTGAAGCAAGGCCGATAGAATACATGGAAAGTAGGCGCCGAAGAAGGCTGCACGTGCCAATAATGAACTCCGATATACCGAGTCCGATATGACTCTACGATTTGCAGGGTCTGCGCGTTTGGGGCGGGCATTATGACACTGGGCGGTGGGGCGCGGTGGTGTAGGGGTATGTTCGGTGCCTTGTAGCCGGAGGGTTGCGGGTTCGAATCCGCAAGCCACCGCGTAGGGACCCTGGGCAAGTCCTTCGCTCGCAATTGCTCATGCGCTTCGGCCTGAAACTCCGATTCAGTGTCCGCGCTGTACTCGGGAGCGCCTCTGAGTAGAAATCTTGAAGAGGCACTATAACAAATGCTCATACATACATGCATACATACTGGTGCGTCAAGCTCACTGACACATTACGCAGTTGTGACTGTCTGTCATCTGATGGAAGTTGGTTTATAAGTCACAAGCTGTAGTTAAATGAGTGTATGAAGTAAAGTTTGATGCGGACGTCCTCGTTGGGCATACCCCCTCCCACATATCTGTATATGGATGACCTATCTCTCCGTATTCAGCGGGCGTCTGTTTGGACCATTTATCTTCTTTTTTTAGTACCTCAGTCTCTCGAGCTAGCCTGAGACGCAGCCGCCGGTATGAATTGTTAGCGACTTCATTTTTCTTAGCCTTGGCATATGCCTTGGCACATCTCTCGCATTTCATCTTCTAGACGTTTTCAATAGACGCTTAAAGACGCGCCTTTTTAGCTGTTTGATGGCCACGTGTTGAGCGCTTCTGATAGACTCTTAAGTGGCGCTTTATAAATGTCTTGTTACATTACATACATCCTACAAATCAAAGGTAATAATGATATAAGAAGATCTTCTATGTATCGAATCGAAATTGTAGTAGCTCGATACAGGTGCTGAATTCTGTCTTTGTGGATATAATTTCTGAATGCTTTCTATGGAGATATATTATGTTCGTTATACGGGCGATTGGTCATAGGACGATCGGTCAGAGGACTGCCGCTCATTTGGACGATTGGTCATGGGTCCTATCAGTCATAGGTTCAATGGGTCATAGGGTGTATCGGCGATAGGACTATCGTTGTCTTAAGGCTTAAACAGAGAAGCTTTAAAAAACACGAACGACCATTTACTGGATCATTTACTGTGAAATACTTAGGCCTAATCCGAAATACGAACAATACGTAAAAGTCTAGAACGTCAGCACAACAGATCGAGCTTGAAGATGAATACTGCAAAATTGTCAGGGATGGGCAAATTACACAGTAAAATGTAATTGAATTACAAATTACAAATTACTTTGGAAAATGTAATTGAATTACAAATTACAAATTACTTTAGAAATTTGTTTGAAATTACAAATTACAAATTACGTAATTTCAATTACATCAAATTACAAATTACATGCATAGTTGGGATCAGGAAATTCAGTCAGGAAACACATGCTTTATTTCCACTGTTATTTGTATTGCACTGTTTGAAACAGTTTATTTAATTTTTCTCTAAGAAGTTGCAACTGTTCGAACAGCTTGTCTGATGATTTAAATTGTTCACTACTTGAATGAAATATAAGACAAGGTACGCAGATATCAGATTCTGGGCTTTCCCGTATGTTGCCACTGCCCGAGTTCGAGGAGAGTGGTCAGACGTCGGTTATCTCGTAGTTTAGGTTGGTAAATTATTTTAAATGTCTTCAATGCCGTACTATCCGTTGGTAAATAGGCAGTCTGAGTCTACGAACGTCCATGATAACTGCCATCGATCCAGGTTCCATTTCAGTCAAAAATAATTTGGATCATTCCAACTTCAAGTTAAGCAAAATATTACTTTTCATCAATCAAACTTCTATTATTATTGTTGTGCATTCGAGCGTGGGTGATTCAGAAACTAGACGTGCCATCGTCATGGAAACTAGGTCAACATGCTCCCATTGTTGTGCTATTAATAGATATGACGTCATACGTCACGTGACTGGCGTGGACCAATCAGGTGGCTTCCTACCCTCCTCACCTCCCCCTCCGCTCCTCCATTAACTAGAACCGGCAGTCTAACCACTACTACGGCGCTAATAGCAGCATACAAAGCATGTCCGCCCTACGGATCTCGAACTCAGTACCTCTCGCTCTCTATGCCAGTGTATTATCCAATGCGCTATCGGGCCCTTTCTAATGATTGTGAAATTGCGCATTGGATAACATCTGGCACAGAGAGCGAGAGGTACCGAGTTCGAGCCCCCGTTGGGCGGATATGCTTTGTAGGCTGCTATTAGCGCCGTGTATTGCAGGCTGTCTGTTCTGTTAGTAGTTAAGATTTAAATTGCATAACATGTAAATGTACAGCGCAGTGCGTTTGTCAGGCGCTTATTAAAGAAAAGATATTATTATTATTATATTATTATTATTATTATTTATGCAAGTATTACGGCTTGCAAACAAAACGGAAACCGGGCATACGTGAAACTTAGGGATCTTCACTCCAATCTAGGTGATTGTTGCACATAGGCATAAATTAACAGAACTGTACATAATGAGTGTTTAGTAAGAACTTTTTGCTCAGTATTCCGCTCTGTTTGATATAGGTAATCGTAACTAATTTACGTAGCGCCATGGAAGAAGCCAGAGCTATTTTTCCCTTCGCCCCCTTCAGTCCTGCGACGGCAATTAGATTAGTACTTTAAGCTACAACTTCGATTCAATCATCTATTCACTCAACTCTAAGGAAACTAAAGCAGTGTTGAGGGAAGTTATGTCACGCCTATTATAGTACGGTAGTAGTAATAATAATAAAAATAATAATAATTATGACAACAAGTAATAATATTACCAAATAATAATAATAATAATAATAATAATAATAATAATAATAATAATAATAATAACAAGTAATAATATTACGTGAAGATCTCCAAGAAACTTTCTTCCTGTTCCAAAAGATCTCAGTCACAATTCAGCGATTCAACGCTATCGCGTGCCTGGGTTGGATGAGACCCTAGAACCTTTATTTTAAGAACCGTGATTTTAAGAACTTTGATTTTATAATAATAATAATAATAACAATAATAATAATAATAATAATAATAATAATAATAATAATAATAATAATAATAATAGTAATAATAATAATAACAATAATAATTATAATAATCATTGCGTCTAAAAGCCTGAGGGATTATTTAAACGTCGGGCAATAAAAAATTCTATAAAAAAACAAAAAACCCACACACACACACACAAATAATATTAGTAATAATAATGATAATATTGTTTATTAATTCAAACTGACAAGCACGCAGTAAGATTAAATCCAAGAAGTTAAAGAGTTAAAATAACTTAATGTCTACTAAAGCTTCTACGTATATTTCAGTTGTTCAGTAGTTTTTTGAATCTGTTGAGAACGCAACAGAAGGCCCTATTCCAAGCACAGATGACACTTATTATTCAATTACGACACGAAATAAAAACAAATTATTTCAAACGTCAAAGTGAATCCATAACCACCGTCATCATTATCATAACCACCACCACCACCACCACCACCACCACCACCACCACCACCACCACCACCACCACCACCACCACCACCACCACCACCACCACCACCACCACCACCACCACCACCACCACCACCACCACCACCACCACCGACCACCGCCACGACCACCACCACGGCCACCACCGCCACGACCACCACCACCACGACACCACCACCACCACCACCACCACCACCACGACACCACCACCACCACCACCACCACCACCACCACCACCACCACAACTACCACCATTACCACCACCACTACCATCACCACTACGACGACGACGACGACCACCACCACCACCACCATCACCACCATCACCACCCTAAACATGTCGTCAGCAATATCAGCATCATAAGCGGTCATCACAGTACTTTCATATTTACTTAAGAAGTGCCCAATTTCTTAGTGAATGATTTGAGTACTCAATATCTGCAATACGACATTCGTCATTCCTTTGTGCTAATTTGTATATTCTTGGTGCGAATATCCAATGTCTTTGAAATGATGCGTTTGGTTCCTGGGTACAAACATCGAAACTGCTATGGTTTTTATCGGTGCGTCTCCCCAACGATAGTAATAAATTCCTCCAAGTCTATCGATGTAATCGATGAAGTTCTGATAGTCGTCAGAAAGCCACAGCGAGAGTCGCGATATCTCGAAGTTGTTATAATAAATTGTGTATCTTTTCCATTCGGAGAAGAAAGTGGGTCTAATTGAAACATTTTCAATGTAACGCTCAGCACTTTCCCATAAATCCACTGTACAATCTGGAGATTCATCACTAACTATAGCATAGCCATACTGGAGATCATTCTTACGCATATACTTGAATACATCATATTCAATTCGCTGCAGTATCTTAGAATCATCGTCAAGTCGCCAGGCATATTCAAATCCACGAATGATGGGCTGTTTGTAGATTAGTTTTGCATGAAAACGACACATGTGTCTATATCCTAGATTCCAGTCGCAAGAAAGCTGTGTGGGATTGCGTGGAAGAAAATCAGGAATTTCGAATTCAACAGTTTGAAAGTACACCTTTGACTTGGACAATAGCTTTATACTCCAGCGAATAATAATATCAACAGCGAATTGATGTTTCTCATGAAATATTACAACTGGATAGCCGAAGGCGTTATTGAAATGTTTATCCAAAGTCCATAATAATCTCCATATTGTCGAGGGCTTCCCAAATTTGACGAGTAGATAAATGAATGCCTTCGGCTTTTCCTTTGGCCAACGCTGCAATTGACACTGCAGAAGCCGACATTCGCTATCACAATGTTGTAAATCCGTCAATTGCATCCCATCGGTTACTTTGATATTGTGTTCGTTTTCTATGTCTTCTAACCATGTCCGTGGCTGTTGAGTTGGTATGATTACTTCTGTGTAGCCGCATCTGTCTGATTCCTTCCAGTAATTGCTCGTTAAGATAAAGATGATAAGGAAACACACGATAGAAACTAGCCATGCACGTCTCCAGACAAGTAGGACTCTGCATTTCATATTTCTGAAATTTAGGCAATATTGGTGCATGATAAGAAATCACGCTTACAGATATTTGTGTGTAGTAGCAGAAAAGAACAGCCTCACCTGTATGAAAATAACCATCAAATGCCGTTGGCAACATTTTTGTGGTAACAAAGCTTATATATGGGCCAATTTGATATTCCGTTAAATAACAGTCAGTTTGTGTGAGTTGAGTCATTCAAAGGCAGTCAGTTTTTGTTAGTTGAGTCATTCAAAAGCAGGTTTTTAGCTGACAGACCAGATACAGCAGGTACGAACAGCAACTTTTTGCAGAAGCAGAATTATTTATCTTTTAAACTGGGATTGATAGTGGTAATTGATTTGTAACTTTTTTCTTCTATGTATTTTGAAGAACTTTTTTAGAATTATATCTTATTAGAATTCATTACTTTCAATCAAGGCCGTATTTAGGGGATGTTTTGGGTGTTTAAACACCCCAGAAATGAAATAATGTAAAAATGAAATAATGGGCTATGGCCTTGCTGACAGCTTCACTCGAAGCGCTTGTGTAATAGGAGACATGCAGTGAAACGAACAGAATCCAGGCCAGGCTGAGCCAGTCTTTCAGCCACACAGCTTTTCGATATACCGACATGATGTAGGCCTAGGTCAGGGGTGCGCAACCTGCGGCCGTACGGCCGCATGCGGCCGTAAGAGGGAGATTTGGCGGCCGTGGACGTAAGGTCCAATTGTAATGCAATGGCGGCCGTGTGTATATTAATTCATAAATATTTTTATTCCATTGTTTTAAAACTGAGGTGGTGTGAATCAGTTAGTCATCTTTGCCTCTGTATTAGTTCATGTATAATATTTATCAACAAGTATTATACTGACACATGCTCACACCACACACACACTCGCTTACTGACACCCTTTGAGAATGCACCATCTGCAGATGTAGTTCAAAGAGACAAGCAGACTAATAATATTCATATCAAGCAATGGACAGCCAACTATTGCATATATTGTACGAGCAGAGCTGACAGTGAGGTGCAGGAAAAAGAGTGGTCAATGAACGTTCAGTGTACAAATACAACTGGACAGCATTCCTACTGCGTCCTTTACCATCGTCCTTGATGCCCTGCTGCAAGAATTCACTGAACGATTCAATTACTTTAAAGATTGTGCCAGCAGTGCGACTTGTTACTACTCCTCATCTGGTGGAGACAGGGATTGCTCTCCTGGACCTCCAGATGGAATTGGTGGAGTTGAAGAGTGACAAACAACTCCTAAAGAAGTTCGAGGATAAAACCGATTTACTAGAAGTGTGAAAGTTGGCGGTGGAATACCCTAGACTTCGAGAACTGTCATGGCAAGAAATACTCTGGTCCTCTTCGGAGGTATGGGCGTATTTAGGGATGGTTCTACGGGTTCAGACCCTCCCCAAATAAATGCATTACTGTTATTAAAAACTATAAATGTAGAAAAATACGACAATTTCCAATGGAAACCCCGGAACACGTAAAACCCCTCCGAAATGCTTTCCTGGCTACACCACTGTTCGGAGGCGCCTACATGTGTGAGGCAGTCTTCTCTCGGGTAAATTGTTTTAAAAATTAAGTACAAAGTTCGATTGATGGACAACAGCTTAAGAGTCTGGAGTCTGCTATTGGGGCATATTTCCAAGAAAGCAGTCATTAATTTGAAATATTGTTAGCTACAAATTTGAGTAGGATTGAAGATGTAGATAAAATTGATCGTGTTTTAAAAATTATTCTTTAATTAATTTTGGGATGGAAAAGATTTGGTAGGCCTACTGAAGTTCATGGAGAAGGAATAGACGTCAGCAAACATAGTTGTAGCAGTTAAAACAGTAAACGTCCCCACGCGTGTATTTTTTACATGACCTAATAGCAGATAATCTTGGCGGCCGTCGTGAGAATATGAGCCTTTAATGCGACCGACAGTAACGAAAAGGTTGCTCACCCCTGGCCTCGGTCATGCTCACACTTTCTTCCAAAGTCTCATATATGCTCCATGTTGCACACTCCCTGTATATTATTGCCTTTCCAACATCACCAGCCACAAAATCAGGAAGATATCTCTCATCAAACTAGCCTCCCACACATTCTGTTTCTCATGCATGACACCAAGGCGTGCAGCATATCATCATAGGCGTAGCTACATTGAGGCACGAGGAGGCAGTTGCCTCCTCTTGCTTTTTTATATACTTGAACTTCGATTGACTAATTACCTCAATGACTAGGATTTTGCCAATGATCTGTGAAGTTGCCGCCTCTTAAATTTAAGTCTGGCTACGTGCCTGTATATCATATTTCTAGCAGCCGCAGTGAGAGACGAATCATTCATTCAAATCAAGCTGTGGTAAGTCTATAGCCTAAAGTACAGTCCCTGTACACTATGCATTTTGGAATGCTAAAAATTACAAATCTCTGAGAATCTCTTGGATCGGCTACGCGCCGTAGTACGCGGCTATTATAGTGAACGAAGCTGCTATGACATGCATGTAAGTGTAGATATCAGTATCGCCAATTAACCGACCCTCGTGGAGGTTAGCTCATTTACTGTTCATCAGTATTACAATTAACAATCTTATTTTACAGTCAAAGTTTTTCTATTTTATGCATATTTCTTTTAAACCAAGCTGAAAGGTTTGATTTATTGTAGAAGATCTAACCATGTCTGCAAGTGATTTGGCAGGAAAAGCTTTAGCTTTATCAAAGCAATATCCTGCAGACCTTAATAGGCCTAATTATTGTCATGATTTCATAACAGAAATGCAACATTTACCTTCTGTGCATAAGGCAAAGTTTGAATATGCCCAGTTAACATCGCTGGACCTGTTGAACTTATTTAACACAGTACAATCTTTCCGATCTATTTCCAAATGTTTGTGTTAGCTTACGTATAGCCTACTGTTGACAATTCCACCAGCAGTAGCCTCTGCAGAGAGATCATTAAGCAAACTCAAGCTTATTAAGGATCTTGAAAAGTCTACAATGTCTCAAGACCGTCTTGCTTATTCCATTCAATCATTCATTCGTAATTTGATTCATTCATTCATTCATTCATCCATTCATTCATAGTTTCATTCATTTGGAGGATTTGGCCATGCTGAGCATTGAATCTAACATTGCCAGAACAATTGATTTTGATGCTGTCATACGAAATTTTATTGAAAAAGCCGAAAAAGCTATTTTTAAAGTAAATAAGCATATTAAGCCTTTTTAAAAGCAGGGACTTCTTATTTGTGGCTGAGTGATAGTTGTTGTGCCTGTTGCACTGAGACTTACATGTATAATAAAGACAAAAACAGGAAGGTCCATGCTCCATAAAAAGGGTCCGAAAATTTCTCTCAAAAACCCTGCTGACTAACTGTACTACAGTGTGTAATGTATAGGCCGCCCGGACTCGCCATGAGAGCTCACGACGCTCCTCCAAAATCTTTACGCGGTTGACTCGATTGCTTGCCAAGGACGAGTAAACACCCCCCGAAACAAAATCCTGGCTACGGCCTTGCTTTCAATGGCCCCACCGGAATAATATCTTTTATATAGGCCTATTAGGAATTTGACCTATAAGTTGTTATTTATGGATTTTAAAATTCGAATTCCTTTTGGAGGTTTTCAACTGTCCTCGCCAATTGGAATCTAGAATTTCTCTAGGCGTGCCTCTCTTTGCCCTATTTGCTATTTTGCCCTATTTGAAAATGTCGGATCGAGTGGGCGCAGAAGCACTCAAGGTGGACGTGTGAAATGTGGGAGAAGGTGCTTTTCAGTGATGAAAGGTCCTTCTGCCTGTTTGGTAACCAGGCCCACACCTAGGTGAGGAGGTTTCCTGAGTGCCTCAAACTCACTGTGTTGCATCCTTTGAAGATATTGGTCTGGCGTTGCATGGCTGCCATTGGCGTCCTACGTCTGCACATCGTCGACGGAACGTTTAACGGGACCAAGTATATCTCAATCATGCAAAAGTGCATGGTGTTATAGCGCAGCAGCTGTTTCCAGGCCAGTCCCTGTTCCAAGAGATCTGAATCCGATCGAGAACTTGTGGCACAAGGTGGCCTTGGAGATATCCAAGAGACACCCAACTTCAAGACGTGAGTTGTAATGTAACAATGTAATGTAACAAGACATTTATAAAGCGCCACTTAAGAGTCTCTCAGAGGCGCTCAACACGTGGCCATCAAACAGCTGAAAAAGTGCGTCTTTAAGAGTCTAGAGAAAACCGTATAGCCACGTGCAGCACGCACACAAGGCGGAAGAGCGTTCCAGATCCTTGGTGCCGCAATCGAGAAGTCCCGACGAACACGGGTGGTGGTAATTGAGTCACTCATTGCAGACTGGAACCGCGTTGTTACCCATGAACACCTCGTCAAACTGGTTCACTCAATGCCGACACGGTGCAGATAGGTGATCAAGTAGAAAGGGTGGCCCATCAAAACGGCCTTTTTCAAGGCCACCTAAAATGATTGTGAAGGAAAACACACGTGCCCTGTTATTATAGCATACTAATTTATTTTTACACCATTGGCCAGGGCCAGGGAAGTATATAAATTACAAGATTTACACGAAAAGCGATTAACTTCGCAACTCAACAACGAAAATAAGCAAATTAAGGCCAATCTAGAATAAAAAGTTGATTCTAGTAGCCAAAATGTGTCCCTGATATTGTGACACACATAAAAATGTATTGGGTAAATGAATAAGTTAAAGCATTTGGCCGGAAAGTCGAAAAACTCGGAAATGTCAGGTGTTGTCAGACTTTTGCACACCACTGTAGTTTATAATACAGAAATTCTCACCCGGTGGCTTTATTGCAGATGCAGGTTTAGCGACGACAAGCCACGACCAATGTTGGTCCGGTCCGGTATTATTTTGGTGAAGCACGTAGTGTAGGGGTTAACTGTCTCTCCCTTCTTTGGGTACTGTAGGTCAGCCCACGTAATCTTTCACTATTCGGTGCACTATCCTTGTTAACGAGTCAGTCTTTTTGTCTGTCTGTCTGCTTGTCTGTTTTTCTGTTTCTTTTGATCTTCACAATACTTACCGTAGCATTTTAATATACTAAACGATATCGTTTATGCAGTACAAAAGTCAAAGATAAAACTGTTGTATTAATTGAATAATGCGATCCTGCAATGACCGAACGGTTGACAAACTGTATACAGTCAATATCCCATCTAATACTTGACCGTTGCATCTTATATACACTCAACATTATCTCGTAAGCGTAAGAAGATAGGCCTAATTGTTAGTAGTAGGCCTATGAACACGGAATATATAGATAGATCCGGTTCGTAATCCGTCAAACGAGAATTGAATTTAAATGGTTAGATAAAATTGCCACCTATCCTTACTCTGAGCGCGTAATGTCTCCCAAAAACCGACTGAAAAGAAACTATACACTAATACACATACTACAGTAATCCCAGTTTTAATTTCTTCTTGAAGTAGGTCATTGAGGTGATATTGAAGATCGCAATCCAGTGATAATAAATAGCATTATTTGCGCTGTTGTTTTTAAAAACAGGTGGCAAATACGGTCGGCCTGTAAAAGCATAGAAACACAGTCATGCTCATGTACCGGTATTTTAAATTGGTCGATAGCTGAGGCTATGACAAACGTTATTGAAATACAAGTAAGTAAGTAAGGTGGGCACTTTTTCGATAGAATTTTTGGGCGATACCAAACTTCTTGCTACAGCAAATTCTACTCTTAACTTGAAAAGCGAATTTCGCTAACGTCCAGGATTCGACTCGAAATAAATGAAAATAATAGGCTACTTTATAACATAGAGAATACGAAAATTAAATTTATATAACACGTTGGATGGGGAGATGGTTGAATGATAATGTAGCGTTTTGTGAGGTGCCTTTCCACGTCCTTGCCCGTGTTCTTGGGACCTGGTGGTATTTCGGGTTTCCCTTGCCTCCTGCGGTCTCTTGCCTCCTGTTGGCGCTGTCTTCGGTCCTGATGTAATGCCCTTGGCCGCTGCCTACCTTTCACATAGGCTAACTCCGTTTGACCACGTAGGCTAAGTCCGTTTGACCCAGATAGCGGTAGCCCATGTGCTCCGTAGGCTAGGTCCGTTTGACCCCGAAGGCTAAGTCCGTTTGACCCAGTTAACGGTAGCCCTGGGGTGATGTAGGCTAAGTCCGCAAGGCTATGTCCGCTCCTAGGCTAAGTCCGCTAGGCTATGTCCGTCCCTAAGCTATGTCCGCTAGGCTATTTCCGTTTCTAGGCTATGTCCGCCAGGCAAAGTCCGCTCCTAGGCTATGCCCGTTGAGGGGTATAATAGAAGAGCTCGTCGATATGACGGCGAACGCCTATCATCGTCGATATGACGGCGTCGTTAAATAAACGATATATGACGGCGAACTCCACCACCACCCTACCTGTGGTAGTGCCAGTCCCAAGCCTCGAGAAAGGAGGCGGGCGACACTAATCATCTTTGTTATGACACAGTGTCGTTAAATAGCAACCAAGCAAGATATGACGGCGTCGTTAAATAAACGATATCAAGTCAGTGAGCTCGTTGTGTTGGTTGTTGTGATGGTGTGCTGTGTGCAGTCGAGTACTTTGACGTTTGAAGGATACATTGTGTCTTAACCAAGGACGTGTTGGTGTTGATTTGGGCGATTGATCGACTGAGACCGTCTAAGTCCTTCGCAATACTCCGGAGGCTGGGCTTGCGATACTTCGAGAGACACGCGAACTGCTGCTCCGTGCAAGCCTAAACTCTGCCTCTGCAACCCGGAGAGTACAGGGCGAGTTTCCGCGACAGTAATACGCTGGTACTAAGTAGTAAATGACGCGTAAATGATTCGATACCCGCTAGGCCGCTACCCTCGTAAAGGTCGACTCAGCCATCAACTCCCTAGAGGACGACTGTGAAATGAGCAATGGGACAGATTATCAGATAGGCGCTTTGTAGGCTGCCATACAGTTAAAATTTGACTCCTTTTAAACTTGGCAGTAGTAGCAGATTTCGTTGATATTAAGGTGACATACCTCAATTTGTGTACATGGTATAAAGAATATCTTCTGCTGCCAAAGTAGTTTTCCGTATAGCCAATAAGCATTCTCTGTCTCTCTCTCTCTGTCTCTCTGTCTCTCTGTCTCTCTGTCTCTCTGTCTCTCTGTCTCTGTCTCTCTGTCTCTCTGTCTCACTGTCTCTCTATCTCTCTGTCTCTGTCTCTCTGTCTCTCTGTCTCTCTGTCTGTCTCTCTCTCTCTCTGTCTCGCTGTTTCTCTGTCTCTCTGTCTCTCTGTCTCTCTGTCTCTCTGTCTCTCTGTCTCTCTGTCTCTCTGTCTCTCTGTCTCTCTGTCTCTCTGTCTCTCTGTCTCTCTCTGTGTGTCTCTCTATGTGTCTCTCTCTGTCTCTCTGTCTCTCTGTCTCTTTGTCTCTCTGTCGAAAGAATGGACGTTGCTGCACTGGGTTGAATGGGAAACAACTTGTGAGTCAACAATTGCTCTCTGGTGTTTGTCCTCTGTGCAAATAACTCAAACTCATTCAGTTGGTTCATAAAACTATTACTGATTTAATGCATCATTGTCTCACTCTTCATTGTCAAAAGTGCAAAAGTCTAATTTGGCAACAATTAAGACTGTTCACTTATTCGTTCTCAAGGAGTGCCTAATTTCTTTTTCTTTGATGGGAGTAGTTAAAGTCGATATGTAGGCCTATGTATGCGCCTGCATGCTTTTATGATATGTGTAGTTTTACGTATAGGTTCGAATGTCCAATCTCTTTGAAGTGATATGTTTGGATTCAAAGAGCAAACATCGAAAACTGCAATAGTTCTAACGTGCTTTGGATTAATCCAATCTCATTTCAAGGTCAATAGGTCAAAATCAATGGAACCTCCATAAATCAGAATCACCCAAATAAAACAATATTTGGATGAGCCTGGGCCATTTTCTATTGATTTGACCTGTTGACCTTGAAATGACCTTGGAATATGTTAGCCTTTTAATACTGTCTTCTCGAATGTAGCCCTATTCGGTCTGAGCAAACAGGTAAAAGAATCACACAAATGGAACAATATTTGTCAGAGTTATATTATGAAATATTCCCCTTGATTTGGACCTTTTGACCTTGAAATAACATTGGACTGCGTTAGATATGTTGGGATGTTTCTTAGAGAAGGTAGCCCTTATCGTCCCGAGCAAAAAGGCAAAAAGAACAATCGAAATATAACAATATTTTGCTGAGCTATGGCCAATTCTATTCCGCAGAAAATGAGATCTATACGCGACAGAACAAGCTGGGTTGATATAATAATAATAATAATAATAATAATAATAATAATAATAATAATAATAATAATAATAATAATAATAATAATAATAATAATAATAATAATAATAATAATAATAATAGTAATAATAATAATTATAATTAATAATATAATAAAACAGAAATCTCTATGCGTGCGTGCCTGGTCTGTAGCGTGCTGTTACGCTGTTTGCCTGTTATGCTGTTTTCGCCTCCATTCCCAGAGACAATATGGCTTACGTCATACAAACGTTGTCATAGCAACGCGAGATCATGACGTGTGGGTCCTTCTACATTTTTCTCAGGGGATGGGGTGGGGAAGTGACGGGTCAGCCACACACGATCGCCGTGAGGGATGTACGGGAGGGACGGTCGGACGTAGAAGGGAGGGAAGGAGGTACGAATGGAAGGGATGGACGACAGGAAAGTACGGGGAGGGAGAAGGGAGGAAGACAGTGGAGAGGAAAGCACGCTCGAATACTGCGTGGTGTCGCTCGAGACTGGCGCTTAGAGGGCGCTTGAGTGGGAACGACACCATTAGCAGAAGAGAGGGAGGGGAGGGGAGCTGGAGATTTAAATTTAAACCGTCGCTTAGATTCGAATTTTCGTTTAATGAAAGTCGCTCGGTGGCGCTACTTATACTTTCACATTTACTTAAGAAGTGCACAATTTGTTAGTGAGTTATTTGAGTAGCCTACTTAATGTCTGCTATGTGATATCTGTTACTCCTTTGTACCAATTGTTATACCCTTGGTGCGAATATCCAAAGTCTTTGAAATGATGCGTTTGGTTCCTGGGTACAAACATCGAAACTGCTATGGTTTTGATCGGTGCGTCTCCCCAACGATAGTAATAAATTCCTCCAAGTCTATCGATGTAATCGATGAAGTTCTGATAGTCGTCGGAAAGCCACAGCGACAGTCGAGATATCTCGAAGTTTTTATAATAAACGACAGTTTGAAAGTACACCTTTGACTTGGACATTAGTTTTATACTGTTGCGAATAAGATCAGCGAATTGATGTTTCTCATGAAATATTACAACTGGATAGTGGAAAGCTTTATTGAAATGCCTATCCAAAGTCTGTAATATTCTCCATATTGTCCAGGGCTCCTCAAATTTCACGAGTAGATAAATGAATGCCTTCGGCTTTTCCTTTGGCCAACGCTGCAAACGAGACTGCAGAAGCCGACAATCGCTATCACAATGTTGTAAATCCGTCAATTTCATCCCATCGGTTACTCTGATTTTGTGTTCGTTTCCTGCGTCTTCTGACCATAGCGTTGACTGTCCAGTTGGTGTGATTAATGAGTTCAGTTTCTGAGCTTCTGATGTATGTACCTGATGTGTTTGAAATGATGCGTTTGGTTCCTGGGTACAAACATCGAAACTGCTATGGTTTTTATCGGTGCGTCTCCCCAACGATAGTAATAAATTCCTCCAAGTCTATCGATGTAATCGATGAAGTTCTGATAGTCGTTAGAAAGCCACAGCGAAAGTCGCGATATCTCGAAGTTGTTATAATAAATTGTGTATCTTTTCCATTCGGAGAAAAAAGTGGGTCTTATGGAAGCATTTTTAATATAGCGCTCGGCACTTTCCCATAAATCCACTGTACAACTTGGAGATTCGTCAGTAACAATAGCGTATCCATATTGAAGATCATTCTTACGCATATACTCGAATACATCGTATTCAATAGGGCGCAGTATCTTAGAATCGTCATCAAGTCGCCAGGCAAATTCAAATCCACGAATGATGGGGTGTTCGTAGATTAGTTTTGCATGAAAACGACACATGTGTCTATATCCTAGACTCCAGTGGCATGAACGCTGTGTAAGATAGCGTGGAAGAAAATCAGGAATTTCGAATTCAACAGTTTGAAAGTACACCTTTGACTTGGACATTAGCTTTATACTGCAGCGAATAATAATATCAACAACGAATTGATGTTTCTCATGAAATATTACAACTGGATAGCCGAAGGCGTTATGGAAATGTCTATCCAAAGTGCGTAATAATCTCCATATTCTCCAGGGCTTTTCAAATTTTACGAGTAGATAAATGAATGCCTTCGGTTTTTCCATTGGCCAACGTTGCAATTGACACTGTAGAAGCCGACATTCGCTATCACAACGTTGTAAATCCGTCACTTTCATCCCATCGGATATTCTGATTTTGTGTTCGTTTCCTGCGTCTTCTAACCGTATTCGTGGTTGTTGAGCTGGTGTGATTTCTTCTGTGTACCCGCATCGCTCTGATTCCTCCGAGTGATTCCTCGTTAAGATAAAGATGATAAGGAAACACACAATAGAAACTAGCCATGCACGTCTCCGGACAAGTAGGACTCTGCATTTCATATTTCCGAAATTTAGGCAATATTGGTGCATGATAAGAAATCACGCATACAGAAATTTGCGTGTAGTAGCAGAAAAGATCAGCCTCACCTGTATGAAAATAACCATAAAATGCTGTTGGCAACATTTTTATGGTAACAAAGCTTATATATGGGCCAATTTGATATTTCGTTAAATAACATTCAGTTTTTGTGAGTTGAGTAATTGAAAAGCAGATATTTAGCTGACAGACCAGATACAGCAGATACGAACAGCACCTTTTTGCAGAAGCAGAATTATTTATCTTTCAAACTGGGATTGATAGTGGTAATTGATTTGTAACTTTTTTCTTCTACGTATTTTGAAGAACTTATTTAGAATTATTTCTTATTAGAATTCATTACTTTCAATGGCCCCATCGGAATCATATCTTCTATATATACGCCTATTAGGATTTTGACCTATAAGTTGTTATTTATGGATTTTAAAATTCGAATTCCTTTTGGAGGTTTTCAACTGTCCTCGCCAATTGCAATCTAGAATTTCTCTAGGCGTGCCTGCCTCTCTTTGCCCTATATGCTATTTTGCCCTATTTGAAAATGTCGGATCGAGTGGGCGCAGAAGCACTCAAGGTGGACATGTGATATGTGGGAGAAGGTGCTTTTCAGTGATGAAAGGTCCTTCTGCCTGTTTGGTAACCAGGCCCACACCTAGGTGAGGAGGTTTCCTGAGTGCCTCAAACTCACTGTGTTGCATCCTTTGAAGATATTGGTCTGGCGTTGCATGGCTGCCATTGGCGTCCTACGTCTGCACATCGTCGACGGAACGTTTAACGGGACCAAGTATATCTCAATCCTGCAAAAGTGCATGGTGTTATAGCGCAGCAGCTGTTTCCAGGCCAGTCCCTGTTCCAAGAGATCTGAATCCGATCGAGAACTTATGGCACAAGGTGGCCTTAGAGATATCCAAGAGACACCCAACTTCAAAACGTGAGTTGTAATGTAACAATGTAATGTAACAAGACATTTATAAAGCGCCACTTAAGAGTCTCTCAGAGGCGCTCAACACGTGGCCATCAAACAGCTGAAAAAGTGCGTCTTTAAGAGTCTAGAGAAAACCGTATAGCCACGTGCAGCACGCACACAAGGCGGAAGAGCGTTCCAGATCCTTGGTGCCGCAATCGAGAAGTCCCGACGAACACGGGTGGTGGTAATTGAGTCACTCATTGCAGACTGGAACCGCGTTGTTACCCATGAACACCTCGTCAAACTGGTTCACTCAATGCCGACACGGTGCAGATAGGTGATCAAGTAGAAAGGGTGGCCCATCAAAACGGCCTTTTTCAAGGCCACCTAAAATGATTGTGAAGGAAAACACACGTGCCCTGTTATTATAGCATACTAATTTATTTTTACACCATTGGCCAGGGCCAGGGAAGTATATAAATTACAAGATTTACACGAAAAGCGATTAACTTCGCAACTCAACAACGAAAATAAGCAAATTAAGGCCAAGTGAGAAAATTAAGGCCAATATAGAATGAAAAGTTGATTCTAATAGCCAAAATGTGTCCCTGATATTGTGGCACACATAAAAATGTATTGGGTAAATGAATAAGTTAGAGCATTATTTTTGGCCGGAAAGTCGAAAAACTCGGAAATGTCAGGTGTTGTCAGACTTTTGCACACCACTGTAGTTTATAATACAGAAATTCTCACCCGGTGGCTTTATTGCAGATGCAGGTTTAGCGACGACAAGCCACGACCAATGTTGGTCCGGTCCGGTATTATTTTGGTGAAGCACGTAGTGTAGGGGTTAACTGTCTCTCCCTTCTTTAGGTACTGTAGGTCAGCCCACGTAATCTTTCACTATTCGGTGCACTATCCTTGTTAACGAGTCAGTCTTTTTGTCTGTCTGTCTGCTTGTCTGTTTTTCTGTTTCTTTCTATCTCTCTTGATGTTCACAATACTTACCGTAGCATTTTAATATAGGCCTATACTAAAGGATATCGTATATGCAGTACAAAGGTAAAAGATAAAGCTTTCGTATTTAATTAATTATGCGATCCTGCAATGACCGAACGATTGATGTACCGTATACAGTCAGTATCCTATCAAATACTTGACCGTTGCATCTTACAATACTCGAAATAATCTCATAAGAGTAAGAAGATATTATTAGTGTTAAGAGCACGGAATATATAGATCCGGTTCGTAAAGGGCCAATCGAATTTAAAATTTAATGGTTAGATAAAATTCACGCTGACTTGATATACCTATCCTTACTCTGAGCGCGTAATGTTTCCCGAGGACCGACTGAAAAGAAACTATACACTAATAAACAGACTACAGTAATCCCAGTTTTAATTTCTTCTTGAAGTAGGTCATTGAGGTGATATTGAAGATCGCAATC